>JAJPUD010008094.1:18331-61907 GCA_023553655.1 Myrmecobius fasciatus | reverse complement strand
CCTTTAAATTATCTTTGGGATATAAGCTCAGTAGAAACACTGCTGGGTCAAAGGATGTGCACAGTTTGATAACTTTTTGAGCATAGTTTCAAATTGCTCTCCAGAATGGCTGAATCTGTTCACAGCTCCACTAACAATGCATCAGTATCCCAGTTTTCCCACATCCCCTCCAACATTCCTCATTATCATTTCCTATCATTTTAGCCAATCTGACAGGTGTGCAGTGGTATCTCAGAGTTGTCTTAATTTGTATTTCTCTGATCAGTAGTGATTTGGAGCACCTTTTCATATTACTCCAGCATTTTTTGTTCTGAATGAAACTATGTTGTCTCAGAGGAATTACTTTCTGCAAATGCTCTGTTCTTTACATAGGCATTCCAGATTTTTTCAGAAGTTAAAGTCAAACTCACAGACCATAGTTAGAAAATGTGCTGGAGCCAGCTCATAACTGCTTTTGAAAAGATCCCATTTTTCATATTTTTATTGTGAGCATTTATACCTCAGAAATTATCAGTGGCTGCAAACCAAAGCTTGATTTATTGTTTTGTTGATTGTCTAGACTAAGAAAGTATTAAAATGCAGTTTAAACGTAAAACCCTATGTGAATGAATTTTTATCTGAGACCTCTATTGATAAACATTTACTAGCATACTCCTGTCCAGTTTCCAGTATCAGCCTTCTTCTCTTTTATGAAAAATTAGTATAGTATTTCGTCCATTTTTCATCCTTCATCCTTCACCATTGTTCTCCATGACTTTTCAAGAACATTACTAGTCCAGCAATCATATTAAAAATCTTTCCTGCAATATAATTCATCTATTCCTGCCTTGAACTCATTGGCAGTTGCTTTCTTAGGATATCTGCAATTATCTTGGATTTCAAATCTCTTTTAATAATTTTACAATTCTCTTCTACCTAGTCTAAGTGTCATTCTCCTCAGTAGAGAAATAACAAACAAAATAATTGAGTAGTTTTGATTTCTCTTTATAATTCCATTTGTCCCCAGCATCACCAGTCTTGTAGCGAGAATGAAGGACATCATATGAACCACCTAGATGTTACATTGCTACTCAGGAAATGGAAAAACACTTAGAGTAGGAATTCTTAATCTTTTTTTGTGTGCCATGGACTCCTTTGGCAAACTAATGAAGTCCCCCCTTCCCTTCCCTTACATTGTCAGTTCCTTAAGAACAGGGACTGTCTTTTGCTTTTCTCTTTATTCCCAGTGCCTAGCACATTTTGAGAGCTTAATAAATGCTTCTTAATGTTATTTAAACCTATGTACCATCATCTTGGAATGATTTTAAGTGCATAAAATGAAATACACCGGATTATAAATATACTGAAATGGAATTATCCAAAAAAGTAAGTTCATAGACTCCTCGTTAAGAATTCCCTGACCTAGAAGAAGGCCTCTACTATAATGGGAAGATTCACCATGACTGTTGTCTACTACTTATAATAGACAAGAATCTGCGAGAAGACATAGATAGGTCTTAACCTGCCCTGGTAAAGAGAACATACGTATTAGTGAGATCACAGAACCAATAAAATCTTGAAAATTGACCTCTAACTTACTGGCTGGATGTTAGCAAAAATTACTAGGCCTGGTCAAATATTTAAGAAATCCTAATGTTTCTTTTTTCTCCTAAATTTCTCCATCTTCCAGTAAGGAAATATCAGATTTTCAATTCCATGTTTATCATTGAGACAATGAAAAACTTACAAGGAAAGAAGGGAGTCAAATAAATGGTGTGCTGAAATTCACTTGGAAACACTGAAAAGAACATTAAATTAGGTAGCAATACTTTCTTCTTTCTCCCCATCTGTCTCTCTTTGAATCCCAATCCAGGTGAAAGGAGTTGGCATTGTAGGAATGCAAAATACACAATGGGCTCTTTGGCAGAAAGATGTAATATGGATGTAATGTTTCTATGGCTAAGGCATGTCACAGACATTTATCTAAAGCTATATTTTCCTCAGTGGAATATTGGCAAAGCCAAATGCCTTTCCCCAAAACATCTTCAGCTGTTTTGACTATCCGGTTGTACATAGTGGATATTTAATAAAATCTTTATTGAATTATGGGGCCAAAAATACAGAGCTGGAAGGAACTCTAAAAATTATCTAGTCCTGCTTCCTTATTTTGAAAATAAGGAGGTAAGGGAATTATCTAAAGTCACTCAAGTAGTAAGTGGTAGAGCTGAAATTCAAATTTCACAGTCAAATTGTAACATGCCACCTTTCTGATTAATAATAATAACAAATGGCATATACATATTCCTCCCTTGGAATATAATCTCCTTGAGGACAGAAAGTAGTTTTTGCATGGTATATGACACAATGAAAGTACTTTATAAATACTTGCTGACAAACTGATGTTGATAGGGTTTAATAAGGCTTGAAAAGCAATTTATATGCATAGTGTCATTTGGCCCTCACATCAACCCTCTACAATACATGCTGCAAGTATCATTATGAGGAAATTTCATGATGAGGAAACTGAGGCTATGAGAAGTTATGTGTCAGTAGCAGTTCTGCACTACATTCTTCTTGACTGAAAACTCAGCACTCTGTCCACTTTGCCTAGCTGCTTCTTTGATTCTTGAACCTAAAGAATAGAAATGTTAGAAATGATGCAGCCATTCTGGAGAGCAATTTGGAACTGCACCTAAAGAGTTATAAAACTGCATATTCTTTGACATACCAATACCACTCCTAGGTTAGTAACCTCAAGAGATTGTTATTAAGAAAAAAAAAAAAACAAGAAAAGATAAAAGACATAAATATGCAAAAACATTTTTAGTAGCAATTTTTGTGATGGCAAAGACTTTGAAAATGAGTAGATGCCCATCAATTGAGCAATGGTTTAATAAGCTGTGGTATATGAATATAATGAAATACTATTGTTCTATAAGAAATGATGAGCAGGTGGATTTCAGAAAAACCTGGAAAGACTTAAATGAACTGATACTGAGTGAAGTGAACAAAAAAAGGAGAACATTGTACACAGTAACAATATTGTATGATGATCAACTGTGAATGATTTAGTTATTCTCAGAAATACAATGATCCAAAATAATTCCAAAGGACTCATGATAAAAAATGCTAAAAACTTCCAGAGAAAGAACTTATGGAGGTTAAATGCAAGTCAAAGCATTTTAAAACTATTTTTTGCATGACTTTTTTTGTTCTGTTTTCCTTCACAACATGACTAATATGGAAATGTGTTTTGCATGACTGCACATGCATGATCTATATTAAATTGCTTGCCTTCTTTAATGATGGGAAGGAATGAGAGGGAGGGAGAGAATTAGGATCTGTAAATTAAAAAAGATGTTGAAAATTGTTTTTACATGTAATTAGAAAAAATAAAATATTTTTGAAAGAATATAGACATTAAAGCATCATCATCTTACTTATTTAATATAATTTATAAGCATAATGGATGTTCTGAGCCCCATATATTCATTCAGTAAACATTTTTATTATAAATAAAATTATAAATAAAAATTACATTTATCAAGTGTCCACTATGAGCCAGCCACTTTGCTAAGTGCTGAAGATACAAAACGAGGCAAAATAAACCCACCCTCAAGGAGTTCACAATCTAACAGAGAAGTAGAGGCATATAGGATAGAGAGTACCTCTGCTTTGAGTTAGGGGAATACCACAAGGGGATGTATATCTTGGTCCCCATATGTAAGGAGAATATAGCTGACAATTTTGGTACAAAAAACCTCCCCCTAGGATGAATGAATGAATATATGAATGAATGAAACATTTCTTAAGTACTTACTATGTATAAAGCACTTTGCTACTAATCCACAAGAGCCAGTTTGTCTTGGCTTAGTTTCTCTAGGTTTAACCTAGGATTTCAAAAATTCAAAATCATGCACATATAATATTTCACAAATCTGCCATAACTTTGGCTTGCATCTCACCCCCACTTAGTATTTTGAGCTCTAGGAAAATCTCTAATTATAGTGTATGTCTTCTCATTTCTCATTAAGATTCTTATCTCTAGCCTAGTTTCATATAATCCAAATGGATAAAATACTTACTACACGACAAGTGTAGGTGGCCTTATGAGGGAGACAGACAAACAGAGACAGAAAGAGACACAGACAGACACAGAGAAAGTGAGAGTCCGAGATGAACAGAGACAGACAGAGACAGAAAGATAGAGAAAGAGAGACACACAGAGACAGAGAGACACAGAGAGAGACATGGAAACACAGAGAGAATAGAGACAGAAAGGGAGACAGAGAGACAGAGACAGAGAGACAGAGAGAGAAGGAAGAAAAGAAGGAAGGAAGGAAAGAAAGAAGGAAGGAAGGAAGGAAAAAGGAAAAGAAAGAAAATAGCATAGATTTCAGCAATTCCTATGGGATTGGTTCCTTTAATGGCTTGAGTTAATAATTGCATTTATGGGGCTTCATTGTCAAAGTTTCTGGGGATAAAGGGTCAGAATAATTTCATCATCATTTCAGCTCCTATGGCCAGATTCCCATGAATCACAATGTCTCCATGAAGTTCCAGCTGCATCCTAAGCAAATTGTTCCTATCTGAAAATCAAAGCAGACCTCCTCAGCAATGGCCCCAGAATCCTAGGTCTGCTTCTCCTCTGGTTGAACACCAACAACTATCTATAAAATCTTAAAGAACAGTTCCCTGAGAGGGTTTTCCCTCTTAGAAACTCCCAACACAGAAAATTTCAGATCTAAGCCGTCCTCACCATGCTAGTTTCTGGGGATATGATCAAAATTAAAATAGCATTTACTTTCAAAGTGATTATTCTAATGAAGAGGATGGAACAGAACACGTGAGTACTAATAACTGGAGGATCTGGAAACATCTTATATAGACATTTGCTCTTGAGCTGACTCTGGAAGGAACTAAGAGATTCCAAGAGGAAGAAGTGAAGAGGAAGGGCATTCCAAGAATAGGGAACAACCTGAATGAAGTTGTGAGAGTGGGAGTAGCAATATCAGGAACTGGATTAAATTGAATTAAAATACTGGTGATGTTAGGAAAGGCTGAAGAAAAAGGGTATGGCAGACATGAATTTTGACAGACTTCAAGAGATAATGGAAGATAGAAGGACCTGGAATGCTGAGGTCCATGGAGATCTATTAAGAATTATCTCCTCCAGTTAAAAACCCCTAATTATAATAAATATATGTTACCTATCCTTATTGTATTTCACCTTATTATCCTTTCAATATCATTTTGATTTGACTCTGTCATTCAGGGATATCTCTCTCATACTTGTACCACCTGTACTTTTGGTAAGTATAACAGCTCCATTTTACAGATAAGAAAACTGAGGCTCACAGAGTTTAAATAAGATATAAGAAATAATACTATAGCTATTAAGTGGCAAAGTCAGAATGGAATTCAGATCTGTCTGCTAGTCCAGTGCTGTTTTTTTTCCATTATAGAATGGAGTGGAAAGGAAAAACGATACGATAAATAATAGAACTAATTTGAGGAATGCCCTCAAAATGGGATGTTTCTGGGATGGTAAGGAGACCGACCTACCTAAAGGGGGTAACGATGCATTTGTGAATCAGAAGTAAAGGAAATGAGATGTACTGAGTTCAAGGCTATAAATCTGACACCCTGGGCTTATTCTGCTTTAAGCTCCTCTGGTCACTTATTCCCTTTGATTCTCTGCCCAGTTCCCAACTCATGTTCTCCATCCAGCTGCCTCTTATTTCTGGAACATCTTCCTAATTGATACATGCCAGGTCCCATGGGCTGACAAGCTTTCAAACCACAGAAACAAATGAAACAAGCTTGGATGAAAAGCCAAACAAAAATACAGTAAGCAGGGGGTGTTTTAAATGAGCAGCATTTGGAAATGGGAGAATTTTGGGGGGTGATTTTAGAAGAAGGAATTTGGCATATGTCAGCTTCTGGTCTATCTCAGAAAAGGGCAGTTTGGTGGTAGGAATTAAATGAAACAAAAAGGGGGAGCGGGAGAGGGTGAAGAGGAAAGCTCCAGTCCAGTGGAAGATATATATAAGAGGAGAGAGTTCATCACTCTTTGTCATCTTGGGTATATCTATAGACTGTTTAGTCCTCGGGGCAGGAGACCTTGTCTTTTGTGTTTTGTAAAACATTATTGTATAAAGGGCCATGGGCACAAATAATAATATGGTCACTGCACTTAGGACTCAAGCCAGCAGAAAATATGTGGTGCTTCAGAAGCCCTAGCCGGCTGTAGATTTTGGCTTAAAGGGGGGCCCATCCATCCAGGGGAAGTGTCAGCTGCTGTGCAAGGCCAAAACAGGGATGCACAAAGGAGAGGCCCTTTGGAAAGGAGGGAGGGCTCCGGAAAACTATCTGCATGGAGCAGCCACTGATGTCATGTGGCCTGAGGGAGTCAGACAGAAATGAAAAGCTGGGGAATGTGAATGTAAAATGCATACCTGCAAGTTATATGTATGAGGGAAGAAGAGAGAGAAGAGAATCACGTGGAAAATACTGCTGGGTGATGGCAATGGATTTGGGGGCAATAAGCAGGAGAACAGGACCTCACCTGCCCCTTAGCTACTTTGGAGAGTGTTCATAAACAAGCAGTTTTCCTTTCTACCTAACCTCTTCTTACTCAAGGGAATGAGTAAAACATAGATTGAATGGGAGAAGGAAAAGTTTAAGTAGAAACAAGCCTGGATTGAGAATCAGAAGTCCCAGATCTGTCAACAACTAGCTGTGTCAGTGAGCAAACATTTATTGATTAAGCACTTACTATGTGTGGGGCACTGAGTGGGCTTTAACAAGTTATTTTCCCCTATTTTCTGGGCTTCAGTATATTCATCTTTAAAATGAAGAAGTTTGAATAGATAGTTTAAGTAATTCAGTAATTCAATTTTAAATCTGTAAAAGGAAAAAAAATAACTCCTAAAACTGATCCACAGATACCAGAGGCAGCTGGATGATGCAGTGGATGGAGTGCCCCACTTGTCAAGGAAGACCGTGTTCAACTACTGTCTCAGGCTCTCGCTAGCTGTACGACTGATCAGTCACTTAACATCTGCCTCTGTTTTCTCATTTGTAAAATGAGATGGGAGCAGGAAGGGGACCTGACAACTTTTCATTCAGTTTTACGTCTATGATTCTAGGCATTTCCTACTTTTTTATCTTGCTTTTTTCAACAGTGATTCTCTCAAAAAGGCAATTCATATAGGGTCCATATGAGAACCAGTTCTTAATTTAGTGAATTTAAATGACTTTTGCAAGGATTGGATGAGATCAGTTGTGTCAAGTATTTTGCAAATAAAGTGAAGCACAGTATAACTGCCAGCTATTATTTTTATTATTAAATATTATTTTTATACCAGTCTCCAATTGAATTATATATAAAAAGTCTTTCTACTAATAGTATATACCAAAAAACAAGTTTGTAGTCAATAAACATTAGTTAAATACCTACTAAATACCAGGTATTATGATAAATTATTTAGTCAATAAGGATGACCTTAGGAAGATTCCTCCTTCATGGGAAGAATAATCTTACAAAGGTTGATTTAGGCAATTTAATCAATAAGGATGGCTTGAAGATTCTTTCTCCCTACGTCACCTCCTTAGGCTCAGTATCGCCACCTATCTCCAAGGTTTCTGAAAATTCTAAAATTCCAACAACCTAGTCCCAAGGAAGATTGAGAAACCAGACTCCCAGCTTCTATTGCTCTGGTATTCTGTTATTAACTATTAGCTAAATATGGACTGCAAGAAGCTACTAATATTGGAAAGAGTGCTAGACAAAGAGACATAAGACCCAGGATTGGGATCCTGATTCTTTGGAACCACAAAACTAAGGAATTACACGACCAGAGGCCATTCTGTAATCAAGCACCTACTGTGTGCTAGTTCTGAGGATACAAAAATGAAAAGCAACACAGTCCCTGTCCTTAGAGAGCTTACCATGTAATAGCAGGTAATATGATGTGTACATAGATGGAAGCACCATGATAGAGTAGATAAAGAGCTGGCCTTGAGGCTAAGAAGTCTCCCTTCCAAGATTTTTCTTGCACAACAATGATAAGTTTGGAAATATGTATACATATATTCGATTTGCCAATATTTTAACATAATTAACATGTAGTGGATATCCTGCCATCTAGGGGAGGGGTGGGGAGTTGGGGGGTGAAATTTGTAACAGAAAGCTATGTAAGGGTTATTGTTGAAGAATTACCCACACATATGTTATGCAAATAAAATAAAATTAAAATTAAAAAAATTAAATTAAATTAAATTAAAATAAAAAAGAAGTCTCCCTTCCTACATATATTGGTTATTTAAGTCTCAAAGTTCCTTATTACCTCAGTATTGTAGGGAACTCTCTCATGCTCTGTCTCTCTCTTTCCACTCTGTCTCTCTGTCTTTCTCTGTCTCTGTCTCTTTTTGTCTCTGTCTCTCTGTCTTTCTCTGTCTCTTTTTCTGTCTCTGTCTTAGTCTCCCTCCCCTTCTCTCTCTCTCTCTCTCTCTTTCTCTCTCTCTCTCTCTCTCTCTCTCTCTTTCTCTCTCTCTCTCCATTTCTCTCTGTCTCTCTGTCTCTCTGATTTGCAGATAAGGGACAAACCTGGATTGCTATAAGGAATTTACTCATTCAGGAGATCTCTATACCAGTTAAATCTTAGGTCTAATGTCTAAGCCTATTCCATAAATAAATAGGACACCAGATAGAATATGACATGTCTAATAAGAGAGGTCTAAACAAAGTTTGGTAAGATATTTAAAGGAGTATATATCACTTCCAGCTGAGGGGATCAAAAACAAGTTTCATGGAGGAGTTCAAACCTGAGCCATGGAGGATTTCAGTAGGTAGGTTTTACAACTGTAAAAAGAATATTCTCTTGGCAAAAGAGGAAGCCCAAGTGAATATGTAGAGGCAGGGAAGAAGAAATATGAAATATCAGGAAATAACTAATTTTATAGTTTTGAGAATGTATATTGAAATGTCTTGAAACACAAATTAAAACTGGATTATTGAGGGTTTTGAATGCCAACTAAGAAGTTCACATTTTATTCACTGGGCAATGTTCCAATCGATAGAGAGCTAAACTTGAAGTCAAGAATACCTGAATTTAAATCCAGTTTCACATACTTACTAGTTGTATGACCTTGGACAAGTCACTTAAACTGTTTCAGTTTTCCCAGCTTTAAAAGAAGAATAATGATGGCACCTGCCTCACAGAGTTATTGTAAGGCAAAAATGAGATAATATTTGTAAAATGCTTAGTACCATTCCTGGAACATAGTAGGTACTATATAAATGCTTATTCTTTTCTCAATGGGAGGCATTGAAAGTTTCTTAGCAAATAAAGGATTTAGGAAGAACTGTGCCTTGGGAAGATTATTTTTGGCAAAAGTATGAAGGATGGGGGCAGTTAGGTGGTGCAGTGGATAGAGCATCAGCCCTGAAATCAGGAGGACCTGAGTTCAAATCTGGCACACAATACTTCCTAGCTGTGTGACCCTGGCAACCCCAATTGCCTCAGCAAAACAACAACAAAACAAAAACAAAAAAAAGTATGAAGGATGGATTGGGGAGGCAAGAAAGTGGAATCTGGGGAAACCAATTAGGTAGCTGTTGTTCTGGACCGGAATAAAAGGTAATAAAAGATAGAGCTGAGGTGGAGAAGATGGGAGTGATTCAGGAAATATCATTAAAATATAATGATTAAATTCAATTCAATAATGAATCAATAAAATTTGTCAACTAATTGGAGGTGGTAAATGAAGAAGGATATAGAAGATGTCTCCACTTTTCAACAATGAAGTGATTCAGACCAGTTCCAATGGTCTTGTCATGAAGAAAACCATCTACACCCAGAGAGCAGACTGTGGGAACTGAGTGTGGATCACAACATAGTGTTTTCACTTTGTTATTGTTGTTTGTTTGCATTTTGTTTTCTTTCTCATTTTTTTCCTTTTTGATCTGATTTTTCTTGTGCAGCAGGATCATTGTGAAAATATGTATAGAATAATTGAACATCTTTAACTTATATTGGATAACTTGCTATGTAGGGGAGAGGGTGAGGAGAAGGGAGAGAAAAAATTTGGAACACAAGATTTTGCAAGGGTCAGTGTTAAAATTATCTATGCATATGTTTTGAAAATAAAAAGCTTTAATAAAATAAATTTCAAAAAAAAAGAAGAAGAAAAAGATGACTCCGACTTCCAAAGCCTTAAAAGAAAAGGGAAGTTAGTGCAAATATAGGAAAGAAGATAAGGATATTCAGGTGTAGACATGTTGAAATGCTAATGGTACAGCCATTTAGAATGACCTGGAACACAACTGAGAATGTGAAGATTTCAGTTCAGTCTTATGTATGAGCATATAGATTTTGTGCTTGTCTTCAGTTATATTCATTGAAATCATGGGAGTGAGGTCACTAAGGGAAAAAAGGTCAATAGAGAAGAGATGAAAAACAATAACCAAACTTTAAAAGATAACTACTCCCAGGGAATAGAAGGAGGGAAAAAAATTAATCATTGAAGAAGAAAGAAGAGATCAGAAAGACAGAGATCTAGGAGAGTAGTGTCAAAGAACCAAGAATATAAAAAAGGAGATGGCGATCAACAGTGTTGAGAGCTGAATAAAGGTCTTGAAGTGTGACTGCTATGAAAAGACCAATGAGTTTGACAATTAAGAGGTAACTAGAGAGAGGAATTTCAGTAGAATATTTAGGATGGAAATTAAATCTCAAAGATTAAGGAGTGAGTGGGTGGTACAGAGGAAGAAACATAGAGGTTGACATTTTGAGTGAATAATATGGTCTAATGATGGTTTTCTAAGTATGCAGAGACCTAGGCATGTTTACAGGCAAAGAAGGAACCAGAATAAAGGTAATCATTGAAGCTGAAAGTCAGAAAGGGAATAATTGATGGAAAGGAAAAAACAGAGAGGAAGAATATCAATAAATATCAATAAATCAATAAATAAGGTTAGTTTTGGCAAGATTAAAGGAGTTGGCAAATCAGTTTATGTCTTTGAAATTCAGTTTCCTTACTTGCAAAAGGTTTAATCTATGTAGAAAAACTGAATAATCCTTATATTATCCATACCATAGGAATACTGCAAATATTAACTTCTCTTTGGATCCTTCACAACTGGCCCCACACTATGTTGTATATTACTGTTCTTCCCTGTCCAATGTGTGGCCCATTCAGACTGACCTTCACATTGTTCCTCACCTATCAGCTCCTCATCCTATGTCCTGGTCTGTCCTGTAAGCCTGGAATGCTTTCTCTCCTCATCTCCCTCACTTAAAATGCTTTCTTTCTTTCAAAACTCAAGTCAAATGCCACTTTCTATAAAGGGCTTTTGAAAGGGTTGTTCTGGTAAATGTTTAATAACCAGCTGTCTTGAGGAGGAGGGTAGGTGCATTTTTTTCTTTTTTTTTTTTTTGCTTTTCCCTTTTATTTCTTCCTTCACAATATCACTAATGTGGAAATGTGTTTAATACAATTGTACATGTGTAACCTATATCAGACTGCTTCGGGTCTTGGGGAGGGGAAATGGGAAAAAAGTAAGGAGAAAAACTTGGAATTCAAAATCTTATAAAAAATGATGTTGAAATTTATCTTTACATGCAATTAGAAAAAATAAAATACTATTTACTAATTCAAAAAGAAAAAAACCAATAAATCAAGCTCTACTTTGTTATGTTTGCTGATTTCTGAGGTATAAACAATCACAGTAAAAATTTAGTGGTTCAGGAGATCATTATACACGGCAACAACAGTACTCTATGACGATCAATTCTGATGGACATGGCTCTCTTCAACAATGAAATGTTTCAAACCACCTCCAATTGTTCACTGAAGAAAGCCATATAAACCCAGGAGAGGGATGTGAAATGTGGACCACAACATAACATTCTCATACTCCTTGATTGATGTTTGCTTACATTGTGTTTCCTTTATCTGATATATTTTTTTGGTAGATAAGATTTTTCTTGCGCAACAATGATAAGTTTGGAAATATGTATACATATATTCGATTTGCCAATATTTTAACATAATTAACATGTAGTGGATATCCTGCCATCTAGGGGAGGGGTGGGGAGTTGGGGGGAAAAATTTGTAACGGAAAGCTATGTAAGGGTTATTGTTGAAGAATTACCCACACATATGTTATTCAAATAAAATTTTAAAAAATGTTTAAAAAAAATTTAGTGGTTCAACCAGTTGGTAGGAGCTGGTTCCAGACCCCTTCAGCCACCTATATCCTTTGCTACTATTGACTTTCTCCATACTGCATTATGTTTCCCTCTTTCAATTAAATATCCTAGAAGCCAATAAACCTCTGGGCTAATGAATACCTCTCTAATTCTTTTGTTAGTTTGGCCTATATTGTCCCATCCTGAGAATAAAGATGCTGATTCACCAGTCTCAACTAAATGTAGATGTCACTTCCACCTGAATTTGGATGAAGAACTTCATTTAGTTTTTTCTTTGGCTCAGGCTACAAGTTGTGTGGACAATTAGGTAGCACAGTGGAGTTCCTGGCCTAGAGCCAGGAAGAGTCACTCATCTTCCCAGAGTTCAGATACAGTCTCAGACACTTACTAGCTGTGTGACTCTGGGCAACTCACTTAACCTTGTTTTTCTCAATTTACTCATCTATAAAATGAACTAGAGAAGAAAATGACATCTCTCTGTATCTCTGCCAATAAAATCCCAAATAGTGTCAATAAACACAACTAACCAATTAAACATTGTGTTTAATTGTGTGCCTTTCACTGTGTCTATCCCTCCCAAGTCTTTCTGTAGCAGAGGATAAACATTCACATCTCTATTTGCCTTTCAAGATCCAGTATTCCACAATCCTTTTCTGTCCACCATTGACATTCTTAGAAGCTTCTTAAAAGAAACTATAAACATTAGCAAAGAAAAGGCAAAGCTGACCATTTCTATTCTATTCTATGATGATGATGATGATGATACTATGGTACTTTAAGGCTTGTGAAACACTTTACAAATATTATTTCATTTGGTCATCACAACAATCTACTTGTGAAGTAGGTGTTAATATTATCCCTGTTTTATAGATGAGTAAAATGAAGCAGAAAGGAGTTTTGATGCATTGTTTTTGGTCAGATTTGGACTCAGGTCTTCCTGATTCTTGACTCAGTGCTCTTATTAACTATGGCACCTTTCTGCTATGCTACAATAACAAAGGCTCATATTCCTGTTGTATTATTGGTTAAGTACTACAGTCGATATACAGTGTTGGGCCTGAAGTCAGAAAGATGAGTTCAAATCTGGACTCAGACACATACTAGCTATGAGATCCCGGGCAAATCACTTCACCCTATTTGCCTCAGTTTCCTCATCTGCAAAATGAACTGGAGAAGGAAGCAGTATTCTGGCAAAGAAAACTCCAGATGAGACTAGAAAGAGTTGGACATGAGCAAAATAACTAAACAACAATAAAAAGTAGTAGTAGTGGTGGTGATGAAGTAGTAATAGTAGCAGTAGTGGTAAAAGAAAGAAGGAAGAAGAAAAAAGAAGGAAGAAGAAGAAAAAGAAAAAGGGAAAAGAAGGAGGAGGAGGAGGAAGAAGAGGACATTGACACTTGCTAGGCTTACTTACCTAGTTTACTTTAGAGTATATGGATATTTTGAGAAGGTCAAATAGATGCTACTAGGATATATCATTGTTGTTTGATAAGATATTCAAACCATAAGATCTCAGAATTGGAAGGATCCCTAGACATCACATCTTCCACCCCATGCAGCCCTTGTCTTTCTTGATTCTCTAAAGCATTTCACATGCTGACCATCCTCTCCTCTCTGAGTTTCTGTGACATGACTGTCCTGGTTCTACAGCCCAAAGGCTGTTTCTTCTTAGTCTCCTTTGCTAAAGTATTATCTATATCCCTCCTGTGAGCACATCCCCCCTTATCTCTAATATAGCCTTCTCTTATCTCTATATAATAAGTCTCATTAACTCCATCAGGTTCCTTAGGTTTAAAAAATGATCAGGTCTATGCAGATGATTCTTAGAACCTTGCTCTTTCTCCTGAGTTTGTCACTTATCACTAATAGCTTACTGGATATTTTGTCCTATAGGCATCTTAAATTCTATATGTCCCCAAGTAAGCTCATTATCTTTGCCTACAAATCTATCTTCCTTCCAAACTTCACTGTATCTGTCGAGGTTATCCTTGACAATTCTTTTGGTCTTCCAGGTTTGTAATCTCAAGGTCATACTTAGCTTCTTACTTTCCCTTATCCCTTTGTTGAGACACTTGCCAAGTCTTGCTCATTTAACTTCCACAATTTCCCTTATTTCCATTCAGTTTTCTACAATGATAACCCTCCTTGCCTCAAATTTCTGACTTATTTCAGGGTTCAGTTCAAATTCCAACTTCTTCAAAGGGCTTTCCTAAATCTTCTCCTCCCATCCACCCCCGGTGTTTCCCCTCTGAAATTAGCTTTCATTTACATATCTATATCTTGTATGTACAATTTTATGCATGTAATCTCTATTTAAAGTAAGAAGAGGATCTCTGATTTTGCTTTTCTTTCTATCTCCAGTGTTTAGCACAGAGTCTGGGACACAGTAAGGGCTTAATAAATGCTTGTTGATGGATTGACTATACCTATTTAAATTTTCTGAGAACAATAACAATCCTTCCTCCTTTTCCCTTCTCATTTACTCCTCTCCCTCTCAAGGAGAGTGAGATACCATTCCAAAGCTTACCTCTGTTCTCTAAAGTTGAATTTATACTTCTGTTTAATTAGTTTTGAATACTGGCTTAGATAAAAGTTTGATCAATCATAACTGCTTGTGCTACTATGAATCTAGGGAATTGCAAGATATAGGAGCAGGAAGAAAGGGAGAAAAAGGGACAGTGAACAGATAGACCTCCTTACTACCCCTCAGAATTGTCAAGGGGTCATCCTAGCTGGGGGCCCTGAAGCTATATGATAGAGAATATGATTTCATACTTTATATGAATATATGATTTCCCATTTAATAAAACATAGCTTCCCCTAGGCCAAAACTTGAGTTTAATATAGTAGTGCCTGTCAAATAGGGCATGGATTGCTGTTGAGGTCACAAAGTCTTTTTTCTCCATTGCTCTCCTCCACACATACTTAAGAAAAATCCCTCTGGAAGGGTGGGGGAGGGACAGGTAATGATTTAAAAACAGATCACACTAGGTAAGGAGGGGAAAGGAATGACTATAGAAAAATGACAATGTCCACATTTCAAGGGGAAGGCCTGTAGGGATGGCAGTAAGATTCCTGCAGTAACAGCTGGTGAACTTTTCTACTTCATACAAACAACCTCTCAATAGTCTGTTATACTAGTAGAATTACTGTTAAAAAATTGATCAATACAGAGAAATGCAAATCAAGACAACCCTGAGGTACTACTACACACCTGTCAGATTGGCTAAAATGACAGGAAAAGTTAATGATGAATGTTGGAGGGGATGTGGGAGGGCTGGTACATTGATGCATTGTTGGTGGAGCTGTGAACGGATACAGCCATTCTGGAGAGCAATTTGAAGCTATGCTCAAAAAGTTATCAAACTATGCATACCCTTTGACCCAGCAGCATTTCTATTGGGCTTATATCCCAAAGAAATCATAAAGGAAGGAAAGGGCCCCACATGTGCAAGAATGTTTGTGGCAGCCCTTTTTGTAGTGGCTGGAAACTGGAAATTGAAAGGATGCCCATCAATTGGAGAATGGCTGAATAAATTATGAATAAATTATGGTATATGAATATTATGGAATATTATTGTTATGTAAGAAACAACCAGCAGGACGATTTCAGAGAGACCTGGAGAGACTTGCATGAACTGATGCTGAGCGAAATGAGCAGGACCAGGAGATCATTATACACTGCAACAATATTATATGACAATCAATTCTGATGGACATGGCTCTCTTCAACAATGAAATGTTTCAAACCACCTCCAATTGTTCACTGAAGAAAGCCATATACACCCAGACAGAGGGATGTGAAATGTGGACCACAACATAACATTCTCATACTCCTTGACTGATGTTTGCTTACATTGTGTTTCCTTTATCTGATATATCTTTTGTGTAGATAAGATTTTTTTTTGCACAACAATGATAAATTTGGAAATATGTATACATATATTCGATTTGCCAATATTTTAACATAATTAACATGTAGTGGATATCCTGCCATCTAGGGGAGGGGTGGGGAGTTGGGGGGAAAAATTTGTAACAGAAAGCTATGTAAGGGTTAGTGTTGAAGAATTATCCACACATATGTTATGCAAATAAAATAAAATAAAATAAAAAATTGATCAATAAAGATTTATTAAGCCATGTGCCAAGCATTGTACTAAGTGCTGAGGATACAAAAAGAGGCCAAAGACATACCTTGCCCTCAAAGAGTTTACTATCTAAGGGGGGAAAACTATATGCAAATGAATATATACAAAGCAAGCTATATTCAGGATAAATGGGAAATAACAGAAGGAAGACACTGAAATTAAACAACACTATCGGAATAGCAAAGATTCCAATTTAGGACCTGGGCAGGATAGATGAGGTTAAGATATAGGGACCATCTAAGAATGCCAAAATATGTGAAAATTTTTCTCATGTATCTATCCATCTATCTATCTATTCTTCATATGCCTTGCTATATTTTTTCCTACCTTTCTGAGTTTTTCTTCTGGAACCCTAAATATCTGGACATAATATTCATTCAACAAGCATTTATTAACCATTTAACATGTATACTTTCCTATCATTGGAAGAAATATAAAGATAATAACATGAATTGAAAAAAGTTGTCAGTACTAGTAAATAAGGCCTGAATTATTTCAGTTTCTTGAATAAGAAATCAACTATGTATTTTCCTTCAGCAAAAATTAATCCTATTATTCTAAAAGCAAATCGAAGCCACTAACTTTAGGAACCCAGACTGGTTAGGGCAAAAAGCAAACAAAGCAAAGGGAGGCTGGCTATATAAAGAAACATTATAAGAAAAGGGTTGAAAACTGAAGGTTACACTTACAAAAATGTTTGTAGTAGCCCTTTTTGTACTGCCAAGGAACTAGAAAGAGAGCAAATAGCCATCAGTTGGGTAATGGCTAAATTAAGTTTTGGTATATATGAATGTAGTGGAATATTATTGTCCTATAAGAAATGATGAGCAGGCTGATTTCAGAAAAGCCTGGAAAGACTTGGCACGAACTGATGCTAAGTGAAATGAACAGAACCAAGAGAACATTATACACAGTAACAAGACTATGTGATGAGCATCTGTGATGGACTTGGCTCTTCTCAACAGTGTGGTGATTCAAGGGAATTTCGTTAGACTTGGATTGGAGAGTGCCATTCACATCCAGAGAACTATGGAGACTGAATGTGCATTGTATTTTTACTTTTTGTTTGTTTTTTTCTTTCTCACAGTTTTTTTTTCTTTTTGGTCTGATTTTTCTTGCACAACATGACAAAAATGGAAATAGTTTTAAGAGAATTGCACATATTTAACCTATATCAGATTACTTGCTATCTTGGGGAAGGGGGAGGTAAGAGAGAGAAAAAAATTTGGAACACAAAAGCTTACAAAAATGAATCTTGAAAATTATCTTTTCATGTATTTGGAAAATAAGATACTATTGAAAAGTTTTTAAAAGGACAAAGAAAAAATAAAGGTCAGCTTTAAGTGACCACTATAATGAGACCAATCAGAAAATTATAGCAACATAGATATGAAAGCATTACTTCAAATTACTGAAAGTACTATTTTCAAAAGTCATCCATGGGATATTTGCCTCTCTATGGGAGATCATTTATTTCAGATTAAGTACTATTCAGATAAGTACTATTTAGGTCTCCCCTTACCTAGGATGCATCTTGGAATGGAAGAAAAATCAAGGGACCTGGATTGAAGTTCTGGGTCAGTCATTCATTCCCCATAGGAGCACAGACAAGTCACTCAGCATTTCCTCACTTGTCAAAAGATCAAATAACAATGTGTAGAAAAGAACTCATGTAAACTGCAAGGTATTGTACAAATTAGGGGGAAAAAACTCACTAATTAACTCATTTGCTAGTAATTTGAACAAGAGATGGTAAGAAACCGAACAAGAATTCCTGAAATAACTAAAAAAATATATATTTTCAAATTCAAGTAAGAGTGATAGAGGGGGAAAAATGAGTAAAGAAATTAAAGCAAAGGAAGAAAATTATTAAAAGAGCTTGGTTAAAGGGGGCAAAAATACTGAAGAAAATAACACCTTAAAACAAAAGAATTGGCCAAATGGAAAAAGGAAGTACAAAAATTCACTGATGAAAACAATTTCTTTCTTTCTTTTCTTTTTTTTTTTTTTTTGCTGAGGCATTTGGGGTTAAGTGACTTGCCCAGGGTCACACAGCTAGAACGTGTTAAGTGTCCAAGAGCAGATTTGTTTCAAACCAGTTCCAGTTGTTCAGTGATGAAGAAAGCCATATACACCCAGAGAGAGGGATGTGAATGTGGACCACAACATGACATTTTCATGCTATTGATGTTTGCTTGCATTATATTTCCCTTCTCAGATTCTTTTTTCTTGTAGACCCAATTTTTCCTGTACAGCAAGATAACTGTATAAATATGTATACACATATTCGATCTGTCAAATATTTTAACATAATTAACATGTATTAGACTTCCTGCCATCTAGAGGAGGGGGCGGGGGGTAGGAGGGAAAAATTTGTAACAGAAAGCTTTGCAAGGGTCAATGTTGAAAAATTACCTATGCGTGTATTTTGCAAATAAAAAGCTTTAATTAAAAAAAAAGTTACACTTGGAACAGAGAAACATACATAGAGTTAAAATAAGGGGCTGGAGCAGAATCTATTATGTTTCAGCTGAAGTTAAAAAAAATAGGGGTAGCAATAATGATTTCAGTGAAAGAAAAGATGAAAATAGACTTAATTAAATAGGATAAGCAGGAAAACTACATCATGCAATGGAATAGGATATAAATTTTTTTTCTTTATTATTTTTTTTCAAAACATATGCTTGGACAATTCTTCAACATTAGCCTTTGCAAAACCTTGTGTTCCAATCCCCCCCTTCCCCCACTTCCTCCTTTGGATGGTAAGTAGTTATGTTAAATCCAATATATGCATACATATTTATAGAATTATCTTGCCACACAAGAAAAATCAAATCAAACTAGAAAAAAATGAGAAACAAAATAAAATGCAAGCAAACAACAACAAAAAGCATGAAAATGTTATGTTGTGAACCACTCACAGTTCCTCTCTCTTGGTGTAAATGACTCTCTTCATTACCAAACCATTGGAACTGGTTTGGATCATAAGATATAAATTTTTGAAGAAAAGATTAAATGAATTACAGGAGGAAATAGATATACTAGTGGAGGACCTCACCTTTCCTCTCTCAGAGCTAGATAAATTTAAAAATAAAATAAATAAGGAAGAAGTCAAAGAGATGAAGAGAATATTAGACAAGTTAGATGTGATAGACCTCTGCAAAAAAACTCAGACACTTAACATTTCCTAGCTGTGTGAACTTGGGCAAATCACTTAACCCCAATTGCCTCAGCAAAAACAACAAAAACAAACAAACAAACAAACAAAAAACCCCAGCAAGGAGATTATAGCAATATATCACAAAGATCATACATTATGACCACATGGGATTTATATCAGGAATGCAAGGTTGGCTCAACATTTGGAAAACTATCAGTATAATTGATAATACATATACCAATAAAATAAAAACTATATAATTTTATCAGTAAAAGAAAAATTTTTTTGACAAAATACAACACACCTCCCTATTTAAAACACTATAAAGCATGGGGATCAAAAACCTTTCTTAAAATGACAAGTAGTATCTCTTTAAAACTAAAAGCAAGCTTAATCTGTAATGGGCATAAACTTAAAACCTTCCCAATAAGATCAGGAGTTGATCAGATCGAGCCAATATAATAAAAATTCCAATTCTGCCTAAGTTATTTTATCTACTCAGTATCATAGCAATAAAATTACCAAAAATTATTTTATAGAGCTAGAAAAAATAGTAACACAATTCATTTGGAAAAGCAAAAGATCAAGAATATAAAGGGAGTCAATGAAAAAGAAGATTAAGAAAGGCAGTGTAGTAGTTCCAGATTTCAAACTTTTTTTTACAAAGCAGTAATCAAAATAATGTGGTATTGTCTAAGAAATAAAATAGAAAATAGATATACAATACACAGTAATAAAAGGTCATAGTGATCTAGTGTTTGAAAAGTCCCCAAATCCAAGCTTTTATGATAAGAACTCAACATTTCACAAAAACTGCTAGGACAACAGGAAAGCAGTTTGGCAGAAACTAGGTATAGTCAAACTTATCACACCATATATCAAGATAGTCAAAATGGATAAATAATTTAGACATAAAGGATGATATCAAAAGTAAGTTAGGGAAGCATGAGAAAATGTACTTAGATTTAAGAACACAGGAAGAATTTATGACCATACAAGAGATGGAGGGGATTATGGAAAGTAAAATAAATGATTTTGATTACATAAAAATTAAAAAAAAAACACAAAAAACAAAGAAAAAAAATCACTTTTGCCCAAAGAAAACTAATGCAGCCAAAAATATTAAGAAAACAAGAAACTAGGGAGGGAAGATTTTCAACAAATTGATAAAAGCCCCATTTCTTAAATATATAGGAAATGGAGCCAGATTTATTAAAATAAGGAACATTTCCCAGTTGGTAAATGGTCACAATATACTGACAGTTTTCAGAATAAGCTATCAAAAATCACATAAACTGCTTTAAATCACTCCTGATTGGAGAAATGTAAATTAGCACAGCTATAATATAACATCACATTTATCAAATTGGCTAATAAGACAGCAAAATGAAATGACAAATGTTAGAGGAGATATGTAAAAATTAGGAGACTAATGCACTGTTGGTGAAGCGTAATAGAGTTGGATCATTCTTGAGAAAGCTATGCATCCCCTTTGATCTAGCAATACACTTTTAGCTCTGTATTCCAAAGAGATCAAAAAAGGGAAAAAAGACTTATTTGTATAAAAATATTTACCATGGCTCTTTTTTGTGATAGCAAAAAGCAATTAGAAATTGAGGGGATACCATCAAATGGGAATTGGCTACATAAATTGTGGTACATGGTTGTGATGTAATACTGTTGTTTCAGAAAGACCTAGGAAGACTTAAATGAGCTCATACTAAGTGAAGTGAATAGATCCAGGAGAATATTGAATACAGTAATGGTAATTTAGTAAAAATAATCAACTGTCAAAGATTTAGCTATTCTGATAAGACAATGATTCAAGTCAATGCTATGGTACCCATATCTTTATGTGAAAAGTGTTTTGTAATTGTGTTCACATAATTTAGCCTACATCCATATAAAAAATAAGTAAGGGGCTCACTATATTGATGAAAAACTTACTAGAGCCATCCAGTTTGTTGTTATTTATTTATTTTCAGTCATGTTCTCTTTCATGACTCTGTAAGGGGTTTTCTTAGCAGAGATAGCAAGATTATTTAACATTTCTTTCTCAAGCTTTTTTTTTTTACAGATAAGGAAACTGAGGCAAACACAGTTAAGTGACTTGTTTAGTGTCCTACAGCTTGGAAGTATCTAAAGCCAGATTTTAATTCAGGATTATGAATCTTCCTGATTCCAGCCCCAGCACTCTGTGTGCTATGGCACCACCTAGTTACCTGATCAATCAATTTAGCTAATCACAATTCAGAACTCTTAAGCTCAAGTGATCCATCCATCTCTGCCTCTCTACTCACAGTGATAATAGGCATGTATCATCATGCCTAGATGGCTGTCCTCATCTATAGAATTTACATAGCATTAATAAATATAATAAATATAAATTATAACAAATATAAATATATTAACAAATATTTGTACTACCTATCTCACCTGACTGTTGTAAAAAACAACAAAAAAGAAACCTTCAAGACTATATAAATGTTCGCTGTTCAATAGCTTCTGTATTTTTACTTACATTTGTTTTGGTTTTTTTTCTCATCTTAACTCATTCATTCATTCTTTATGGAATCATTGAAGTATACTTATTTTAAATGACTTTTACAAACAAAACTTACAATAATTTAGAATCTCTTAAAAGTAAAAAATAAAGACAGTAAAAAGGTATGTAAACTGGCTATATTGGAATCAGAGCAATGAAATGTAGAGAAGTAGAAAGAGGAAAACAGTTTGGGAGAAAAACAAAAATAAAAACAAGGAAAATGTAGAAAATAAAGGATGCTAGCAACCACTAGTCTCTCCAGAGACAGAGCATTATTGAAAGACAAACTCCATTTGGCTTGAAATGCAGCCCTATACATAGATAAGTATCATACTATGTCAGTCTGTTGCAACTACAATTGATTTTAATATTGTGTATATGGATTTGCAGGCTAAAAACAGTAAGCACTTTGGAGTAGACAGATGGAAGTTGAATGGCACCAGGGGCCATAGAGAATGCACAGTACTACCTGAAGAATGCCCCCTCTCTTCCATTAAAGACATAATGATTTTGAGGGAGACTTCTATCATTAATAGATACATTTTGCCAAGTAAAAAAAACCAAAGGCAATTAAACAGAAATCAAAGCCAAAAAATAATTACTATCCTGATTAGAAGATCCTAAAAACAATGAATTTAAGAGAGAAAATAGCATGTCCCTCCCTTAGATAATTGGTGACTAATGGTTGAGTTCTTAAAAAGGAACAATTTTTCAATTCATATACAGCTAATTCATGGACTGGGGTTCCAATATCCTAACAGAATTCCTTTAGTTCAGTGTGGTTATGCAACTTGTTATTTTAAGCAATTTATGTAGATATTTACATATACTAGCAATCATATTTTTGAGTCAATCCATTCTGTCACCTCACTTATCCCTGCAGGTAGCAAACGATAAATACTAGTATTAAATATTACCCAGAGTTTTGTATATGTGTATACCAATAAAACCACGCACTTATTAGAGACAATAACTGCCTTCCACCACACTTACCCTGTACAAATTATGAATGCACTCAACTCCCAATCAAGAAAATAGCTTATTTCCTGCCTCAAGCTTTATATTCACATGAGAATTTGAAAAGGTAATTCTCTACAGCTAAAGAATTGTAAGATAGAAAGATATATTCTACTATAGAATATAGTAAATGGTGATAGAACTGAAAATCTGGAGTTTTCTCTGAACCTTACCCTCCCTCTTTCTTTTCCCCACCCTCAATCTATTCTATCAATCTAAGAGTTGAAATTCTTCCTGTAACACCTGAAAAGATTTAGAAGGAACAGCTATGTTTGCTGCATACTGATAGTCATCCCTAATCTATTTTGAGAAGGTCAGGTTCTCCATAGTTAAAGCCTGTTTGTTATTTAGGCCTGGAAAAAGTTAGAGGCATTTTCTTTTAGAAAATAGAATTTAGATTGAGCATTTGATTTCAGAGTGCATTATACCCTACCTACATGGAATAGGTTAGATGTGGTAAGGATAACTTCTCAATAGAAGCTGACAGGTTATGTTTTCTCTTGTTACTGACCTATGGCAACTGCTATCTTTGCTTCCTCAGAAGCCTGCTACACTTGAGACACATGGAAAGATTGGCTCTTCTGTAGCTAGAATCAGAGCAATGGGAAAGGAGCTAAAATTGACTGAAAATGATTTAAGAAATACATATCCAATCCTGTAGAGTAACAGCAGTGGGAACAGTGAGGGAGGTAAGGAGGAGAAAGGAAGTCCTCTGAGAATCTGCAAAATCCTACCTTTTCTGGCTCCTCAAAAGTGTTCTCCGAGTCTGGAGTCCCTTGCTCAGTATCCCTTCTACCAACTCAACACATGACTTAGCTTTTAGATTTGTTATGAGGTGATCTTCCTAATTTCTCCCTTCTCAATACTACTTTTCCATATGATTATTAAATTTATTAGTCTGTTATTATACCATTTAGAACTTGATTAAAGACTATCATTTAATGTTCTCTGTTTCAGGTATGTTCATTTTTAATCTCCAAAAGAAATCATGGGGCAATTGGGGGCAAGAACTTTTTTTCCATTTTATATTCCCAAAGACATTTTGGGTATCTACTCAATACTTGCTGAATTTAATTTATGTTTGTTATCACTTATCCTATACTCTAGTACTTTGCACATTGAAGGAAGCCTTCAATAAGCATTAGGTGAAATATATTTGATATTGTATAATTTGGACCTAGTCCTAGGCCTATTGGAGTTGCTTGTTAAATTTTCAATGTGAATATTTACACACAAATACTACAAATCATTTTGTGGTTGTCTAAACTAAAAATAATGAAAAAAATGTTAATAATGTAAATTAAACTTAAATATATACCAAGCATACTTTCCTTCCTCTCTCTCCCAGAGTCAGTTATTAAACATTTCCTAGGATTCATTTCCTAAGAAGATTTCATTTGGTGGTATGTATAAGTCTTCCGGAGAAGTATGTAAAGAAGGGGAATCAAACTGTGGTTAAAGGCCAAATATAAGAGACTTCCAATTATAGATTTATAACTTCTTTTACATATCAAGAGCACTGGATTCAGAAAAGTATTTTATTCAAGGTCCCATAATTTCAAATGTCAGAATAAAGATTTGAACACTTCTTCCTCTCATTATATCACACTCTTCTAATTTTCACTTCTTGTATTTGGAGAGAAGAGAATCATTTAATCTCCTTTCCTCATTTAGTTTCTTTTTTTGTGTGTGTGAAGCAATTGGGATTAAGTGATTTGCCTAGGGTCACATAGCTAGTAAGTGCTAAGTGTCTGAGGTAGGGATTTGAACTCAGATCCTTCAAAGCTGATGTTCTAGCTACTGGGCCAACTAGCTGCCCCTGGTTACCTCATTTTTAAAACTAAAGAAATTGGACTAAACGGCCCCTGAATTCCCTTCTGTTTCCACATTTATGATACTAAGAAAACATCCTATATACTCATTTCATCTGGGCAAAAGAAGCTTGGACATTTAAAAAATAGACAATTTTTTTATTAAAGCTTTTTATTTGTATAACATATGTATGGGTAGTTCCCCATCATTGATCTTTACAAAGCTTTCCATTACAAATTTTACCCCCAGTCCCCTCCCCTCCCCTAGATGGCAGGAAGTCCACTACATGTTAATAATGTTGAAATGTTTGAGAAGTTATGCAAGAAAAATCCTATCTACAAGAAAAAAAAAAGAATCAGAGAAAGGCAACACAATGCAAGCAAATGTCAATAGAGATCATGAAAATGTTACGTTGTGGTCCATATTTCATATCCCTCTCTCTGGGTATATATGGTTTTCTTCAGTGAACAATTGGAACTGGTTTGAGACAATTCTTTGTTGCAGAGAGCCATGTCCATCAGAATTGATCATCATGTAATACTGTTGTTGCTGTGTATGATGATCTCCTGGTTCTGCTCATTTCACTCAGAATCAGTTCATGCAAGTCCCTCCAGGCCTCTCTGAAATCGTCCTGCTGGTCGTTTCTTACAGAGCAATAATATTCCATAACATTCATATACCATAATTTATTCAGCCACTCTCCAATTGATGGGCATCCCTTCAGTTTCCAGTTTCTAGCCACTACAAAAAGGGCTGCCATAAACATTCTTGCACATGTGGGTCCCTTTCCCTCCTCTAAGATCTCTTTGGGAAAATAGACAATTTTTAAAAAGAAATAAAATATAATGGATTTGTATTTTGTAACTTGCTTTTGCTTCTTACTAACTATATGTGTAACCCTAAGTCTCAGTTTCATCATATGTAAAAAAGGAGAGGATTGGACTTGTTGAGCTCCCTCTCTCATTTATGTCCAAAGAATCTATGATTCTGAGTCAAATGCCAAAGTTATCCTGAACAGAAAAAAATGAGAACATGAAAAATGAAAAAATGAAAAATTGAAAACAATTCTTTGCTTCAAGAATGAAGGCTCTTTGAGGACAGAAATTGTGTTTTATTTAATTTTTGCACTTCTCAGGGAAGGTTAGAACAATACCTTGCACAAAGTATATGCTTCATAACTTTACCGAATTGAACTGAATTCATTCCATAAAACTAAAGATGGAGAATTGAGGAGAAAAAGTGCTTTCTTCAAGTGAGAAAGTATACAAAAAGTGCTTTACAAACTTTAAAGTACTATATAAATGCTAGCTATTATAATTATTATTTAAATTTGCAGGCCATCACTATATATAAGATCATATTCTTTCATGTGCTGATTATTTTTGCTAAAAAAATTCTCTTCTCTCTCTCTCTCTTTTTTTTTTTTACAACAATTCTATCTATAAAGTGGGAGTTCTTGGCAGGGATGGAAGGGTGGGAATGGGGAATGTCCATGAACTATTTTTAATTTTTTTAATAACTGTATTTCAATATAATTGGTTTCCATTGTACTCCTTTGTGTTTTAAACATTTAAAAACATTACTCTGAGAAGGGGACCATAAGCTTCAGCAGACTGTTGAGAGATAAGAACCCTTGTCAAGTGGTATGGTTCTCTGGGAAGGGAGAAAAAGGAATAACAGAGAAATCTCCTACCTATCTGAACTGATTCTTCTCAGTCTCTTTGCTTGATTTTCATTGAAGTCACACCTGCTAATCATGGGTATCCTATGAGTGTTTCTTGGACACTCTTCTCTTCTCCCTTTTTACTATTCCACTTTGTGGACTCATCAACTCTCATGGATTTAATTTTTATTTCCATGCTGACAATTAGAGTTGCTTAAAGCAGCTCTATCCTCTGTTGACCTCTAGGATCACATCTCAAATTGCCTATTGGACATCTAGAACTAGATGTCCCACAGATGTCTTAAACTCCACACATGCAAAATTAAACTCATTATCTAATCAATCATTTCCATAAATCACATACTAAGTCATGTCCAATTGTCAAATTGCATGTAAATATAGTTTTCAAAATTCATTTTTATAAGAGTTTGAGTTCCAAATTTTTTGTTCTCTTCTTTCTTTCCCCATTCCAAGACAGCAAACAATTTGATATAGGTTGTACATGTACAATTGTTTTCAACACATTTCCATATTAGTCATATTATGAAAGAAAAATCAAAACAAAAGGGAAAAGCCATGAGAAAGAAAAAAAAAGTTGAAAATAGTATACTTCCATCTGCTTTGTCTCCATAGTTTTTTTCTCTGGGTGCAGATGGCATTTTCCATTCCAAATTTATTGGAATTTTCTTAGATCACTGTATTGCTGAGAAGAAGAAAAAATTTCAGGGTTGATCAAGTCCCATTTCTCTCATTTTGCTGATGAATTAACTGAGCACCAGAGAGCTGGAGAAATTTCTCTTAGATCCCTCAAGTACTACCTAATCATCAGAGATGGAATCTGAACCTGATTCCTCTGACTACAAAGTCTGTGCTCTTTGTACTACCAACGTCCTGCTAATCCACTCACACCAAGCAGCTGAATTCAACACTTGGACACCTGACACACTATCTCAAACTCCTTGTTTGCCCTGATGAGACTTAGAAAGGGAACTAGTTGCATATGAGAATTTCTGAGCTCTGGTCTTGCTTACCAAAAGGAATCCTCTTCCAAGTCATTCTAGCGGTACTACTTTTCTCTCTCTACAAATTAGTTTAAATGATTGGTTAAGGAGAAATTACTCTTTTCAAATGCCCTTTTCTAATAAATCACCTCTGAATTTTACTTATTCATCAGGAATATTGAAAAGTTGAGTTATCTAAAATGTCAATTTATTGTAATGTATGCCTTTTGAAAATGTAACCTTTATCTGGGCATTTCTTTAGACTTTTTAAAAAATGAAAACAAATTGATCCATGTATTTTTTGTTTAATACTAAAAATAACCAGAATATCACCCTTTCCCCCTTGATTATCTCTTCTCTCTAGTTTTTCATAACACCATTCTCCTAGCTCTCCTAATAAACTATCTGACCATTTTTGCTCAATCTTCTTTACTAGATCTTCATTTATGAAATTTCCACAAACTCTGCATGTACAACAGATTTTTTTAAAAAAAATCTATTCTATTTATATAGTATTGTTAAATCAGTTTTTTTCAGTCCTCTCCTATTCTTTGTAACCCCACCTAGGGTTTTCTTGGCAGAAATACTAAGTACTGTGTCATTTCTCTCTTTAATTCATTTACAAATCAGGAACTGAGGCAAATAGGGTTAAGTACTTGCCCAGGTCACATAACTAGCAACATAACTAATGTAACAACTAGACTGGATTTGAACTCATGATATTTAGCTTTCCTGACTTCAAGCCCAGCATACCATCCACTGGACCACCCAATTTATGTAAGATTAGTGATTCAATTATTTTCACTATTCTGATAATTTGCAAACCTATTTATCCTGCCCTAACCTCTCTCTTGACTTCCACTGTCACATTTCCAATTGCCTATTGGACAACTCAAACTGGATGGCCAGTAAACGTTTTAAACTCAACATGTTCAAAACTGAATGTATTATATTCTCTCCCCTCCTTTACATTTTTCTGTCATTGTCGGGATTCTATAATCCTTCGAGTCAGCCAGGTCTAACCAACCAGGCGCATAAATCTTGTATTTTGTTAGTTGTTTGCACGTTTTTCTCTCCCGTTGCTTTTGAAAGCCCTGGAAGGCGCTTAATAAATGTTTATTGAATGACTGCAAAAAACCAAAAGAGATCAATAAAATTTGAAAAATACCGGGGGGAATAAAACTTTTTTAAAAGAGAAAAATTTCAGGGAGCTTTTTTTGTACCCCGGACTTGGCGCACAAAATAAAAACTCCAGGGAGTTGACAGGGCTCACTATGGTCCGTGGATGTGGGGAAAGCAAGAGTGAGAGGATGGAAAGCGCAGGGACTGGAAACATCCTGGCACCAATCCGCCTCCTAGGTCCCAGTTTAGGAGAAACAGAAGACGGTCTCCCCACGCGCATGCGTCTACTCTGGATGCTTATGTTTTAGGGACAGAAAAAAAAAATCCTAGCCCGACACCGCAAAAACACGAGGAGGAGGGGGAGGAGGAGGAAAAATGGGGAGGGGGGAACAGACGCCAAATGCTGTTTCCTGGGTAACGGGATTCCGCCCCAAGCTGCTGTTTTCTAGACGACGCACTCCGCTCTCTCAATCTGACCCAGGATTGGGGAGGAAACCAAAAGGAGGGAAGTAGGTGGGATCATTGGTTGCTATGTTACCGAGACCACTTCTGTCCAATCGCAGGTTTACGGGGGAGAGAGGCTCCTCTATAGGACAAATGATCTTGAGAACTGGATGTATGTGGCTACCTGACTAATGTGTGGACGTGCTAGGCTTGTCTAAAGAATTGCTTTACTTTATCAGATGTTAGTTAGACCTGTAAGAAAAGGGCATCGAGACCCAACCCTCTTACTGAAGAAGAAACTGAGTTTCACGAAAGGGATGTAAAAAATAGGAACAGGTTTAAAAATAAAAAGTCATCTTTACAGTTTCCATAAATTTAGAGTATGGACAAGAGTTTTTGAAACTTTTCTCTTGCAGCTAAGAGTAAGAATTGAGTTTTCAAGGACTACCCCAAAATCACTGACCTATACTCCTAAAGGAAAAACATAACAAAACAAAAATGAAGCTTAGACATACTTTATTGACAGCAATAAGAATTTCTTTCTGATGAATTTTTATGGAGGTAACAAAATGTCATGTGCAAAAACCAAACAATCTTTCATGTTTTTTATATTGTAGAAGAAAACCAATCCTATGGGTTTCATTGAATAATTTTAGAGTTTGAATTTTAGAACAATAACCAAACATGAGTAGCATCATTAACTCCAAGAAATTGTTTATTTTCAACTCTTTCACACTTAAAACAGATTCTAGAAATCTTCCATCTTCCATAAAAATGAATTTTATAGTTTATCCTTTTCAACCAAAGGGTAAGTTGTAAATCTGCTTGAAAGAGTTTATTTGTAAAGTCTTAATACAACTAACATATTTGTCCCAGAAAGATCTATTAGTACACTTCAAAGTGAATCCTGTATTTGTCTCAGAAAAAAATTAAGTAGAGGATCCTCTTTTCTCAATTATTGATAATATTTTTATAAGAGATATAATTTGCTTTTTAAATATTTGATATAATTGTTAATCCATTTATAATTTTTTTCCCCTTCAGCATTTCATTTATGTATTGTTCAATTTTGGCGGGAAAGACTGACAGCCGGGAGCAGAGATTCAGCCTGAATGAAGTTCAAATATCTCCAGGCAAACTCTGCTGGATCAACAAACAATAAGCCTGGGGGGCAGCTGGGGTTGGGAGGCAACCTCAGCCTTAGAAATTTTCATTTCTAGGACATTGTGGGAGATCTGACAGAGGAGTATAAGACTGAAGGACCTTTCCTTATTGAGGGATGAGGGACACAAAGCAAAGCTGTGTTGACCAGATGTGTCCTGGGCTGGACTGCTGTTACTAGGGAGAAGGAGATACCACACACTTGTTGAGTGCAATAGCAGAGGAGCAGGGACCCTGCTGGCTGTGGGCACCAGCTGGCGAATAGTTCCTGGTTTCAGTTCCAAGGAAGAGAGGACAGCTGTATTTTGCAGCCACACTAGGAAGGACAGGGAATAAGATCACAGGCAGGACAGTGTGACAAGGGCCTAGGAATAGAGAGGTTTAGGAGTGGAAAGGAGAGCACAAGGTTGAACCCCTAAATAGACCTCAGAAAATAATAGTAAGAAAGACTTATTTCCCACATTTTGGGACTAGAACTTGATCACACTTGTAGTTGCTAAACATAAAATAAAATAAAAATGAGCAAGCAAAGGAGAAAGAACCCAATCATAGGTAGCTACTATGGGGATAGAAAATATCAGGGTTCATATTCTGAGAAAGATAATGGAGTTTTTTTTTAAAAAGTCACTCCTTTTTTCAATGAGAAATATCAAATGGTCCCAAGCCCCAAAAGATTTCCAGAATATAAAAAAGGATTTCAAAAATTAAATAAGAAATCGAGGAAAAGTTAGAAAAAAATTAAGAATAATCCATATGAAAAGAAAGTGAAGCAACATGAAAGAGAATAAAAAACATAAGGAAGAAAATAATTCCTTGAAAACTAGATTTGGGCAAAGGCAAACTAATAACATTCTATGACACAAAAACCAAAAGAATGAAAAACAAAATCAAAAGAATGAAAAAATAGAAGAGAATGTGAAACATCTCATCAGAAAAACAACAGACCTGAAGAACAAATTGAGGAGAAATAATATAAGAATAGGGCAGCTAGGTGGTGCAGTGGTTAGAGCACCAGCCCTGAAGTCAGGAGTTCAAATCTGGTCTCAGACATTTTCTAGCTGTGTGACTTAACTGGGCAAGACACTTAACCCCAATTGCCTCAGCAAAAAGCAAAAATAAAAAAATAAAAAAAATAATATAAGAATAATCAGACTACCTGAAAATTATGATTTAAAAAGAATCTTAATACAAAATCATAAGAAATTATCAAGGAAAATTGCCCTAAAGTTCTAGAATAAAAAAGCAAGGCAGAAATTGAAACAAAAATCCACTAATCACCAACTGAAAGATGTCTAAGGAGAAAAACTTCCAGAAATATCATAGCCAACTTTCAAACCTCCCAAATTAAGGAGAAAATATTGGAAGCGGCAAGAAAAAAACCCCACAGTTTAAATATCATGAAACTACAATAAGAATTATACAAAACCTAGCAGCCAGTCACTACCTTGAAGAACCATAAGTCTTGGAATACTATATTTCATAGAACAAAAGAGATGGGGTTATATCAAGGCGAATTTACCCTTAAATATAATCCTGAATTTTAAAAATGGACATTTAACAAACAGAAAGACTTTCAATGTTTTTCTGACAAAAACAGTCAAACTTAAGAGGAAATTCTGAAATATAACATCCAGGAGAACTATAAATATTAAGGACCAATTATAATGGACTCAATAAGGTCAAATCTTTTACATCTTACATATGAAAATATTATCAGTCATTTTTATGTGTGTAGTTTTAAAGAAAGACTTGGGCTGACTGATTATGATGGGGTAATTCTAAAAAAAAATAAAGTGAACTGTGTAGGGAGAGATAAAAAGAATCAATTATACTGATAAGGCACAAAAAGGGAAGATTGCTACAGAAGATGTTAGAATAAAGAGCATAGTAGTGTTGAAATCTTACTCTCACTGGAAATGAGTTAAAAAGGGAATTATATATATATAAGTCTTCTAGTTTCAGAAAGAAATAAGAAAGGAAGGGGAGAAGGTTGGGAGAAAGGATAAGGGAAAAGTTCTTGGAGGGGTGGAAAGTTGAGGCATAGAAGGGCAAGGTAATGGGTAGAAGTAAAGTAGAAGAGTAGGGAGGGATAGGAATAGGGTGAAGAGGATAGTAGGGGAAAATAGGAAGGAGGAAAGTAGATTTGAATATGAATTCAACAATATGTTGTTTTCAGGAAAGGTTATAAAAATGAGAGAAAAATAAAGATCAGGAGTAGAATTTATTATGTTAAAAAAAAAGGAGGAGAAGTAATCATGATCTCAGACAAAGTTAAAGCTGAAATAGATTTAACCAAAAGATAAAAAGGAGGGAAACTGTCAGCCATATTAATCAATATTGTTTTAGACTATTTGAAATAACTAGATAGTATGAGATTGGAATTTTGTGGTGTTAAAAAAAAATGATGACCTGATGGAAAAACTTGGACTTTATGAAAGAAGACAGTATCCACCTTCAGAGACAGAGGACAACTGGAAATAAATATAGTACAGTCTTACATATATGTATATAGATGTATATATGTATGATTATAGATATCAATATAGATGTATTTCATATATAGGTAGGTATATTTATATTCAATCATATATACATATGTTCAGTCTTATGTGTAAATATATACAGATATGACATATTTTGGTGTGTGTATTTATCTATCTCTATACTTAATTGTAGCTTTCTTAAGAGGGTGGGAAAAGTAAAAAGTGCACAGCAGAGAACAAAAGAAAATCTATAAAGAAGCAAAGATGTATATCTCTGAACACAAATGTGTTATATAGGTTTTCTTGAAAAGGAAATTTGTTGCTTTGTATTTTGAATACTCTCTTGAATGCTGTACAAATGGCAATTTAAAAAAAATTATATTTAAGTTTAAAATAAAAATTGTTTAAATCATACATACACTAAAAAAATTAGGTTACGTAAGATCTCTATTTCTTTATTATTCTGGAGTAGTTTGTATTTATATGAGTAATCATTCACTTCCTTTAAGTTTCCAGTTTTTCTGACATGCAAATACATTTGTTTGTTGTTGTTGTTGTTGCTATTTCTCTCTCTCACTCTCTTTTTTTTAATTAAAGCTTTTTATTTGCATAACATATGTATGGGTAATTCTTCAACACTGACCCTTAAAAAGCTTTCCGTTACAAATCCCCCCCCCCCCAGGGTCCCTCCCCCCCTCCCCCATGGCAGGAAGTCCACTACATGTTAATTATATTAAAACACTTGACAAGTCGAATATATGTATACATATTCCCATACTTACCTTGCTGTGCAAGAACAATTGTATCTACATGAACGAAAAATATTTGAGAAAGGAAACCCAATGCAAGCAAACATCTACAGAGAGCATGAAAATGTTATGTTGTGGTCCACATCTCATATCCCTCTCTCTGGGTGTATATGGCTTTCTTCACTGAACAATTGGAACTGGTTTGAAACATTTCATTGTTGAAGAGAGTCATGTCCATCAGAATTGATCATCATATAGTCTTGTTGTTGCCATGTATAATGATCTCCTGGTTCTGCTCATTTCACTCAGCATCAGCTCATGCTCTCCAGGTCTCTCTGAAATCGTCCTGGTGGTCATTTCTTACAGAACAATTATATTCCATAACATTCATATACCATAATTTATTCAGCCATTCTCCAATTGATGGGCATCCATTCAGTTTCCAGTTTCTAGCCATTACAAAAAGGGCTGCCACAAACATTCTTGCACATGTGGGGCCCTTTCCTTCCTTTAAAATCTCTTTGGGATATAAGCCCAATAGAAACACTGCTGGTCAAAGGGTATGCACAGTTTGATAGCTTTTTGTGAATAGTTGCAAATTTCTCTCCAGAACTTTTGGATCCATTCACAGTTCCACCAACAATGTATCAGTGTCCCAGTTTTTCCACCTCCCCTCCAACATTCATCATTATCTTTTCCTGACATTTTAGCCAATCTGACAAGTGTGTAGTGGTACCTCAGAGTTGTCTTAATTTACATTTCTCTGATCAATAGTGATTTGGAGCACCTTTTCATATGACTAGAAATGGTTTTAATTTCATCATCTGAAAATTGTCTGTTCATATCCTTTGACCATTTATCTATTGGAGAGTGGCTTGATAAATGCATTTGTTATTGTTCAGTCATTCAGGCATGTCCAACTCTTCATAATTCCATAGACCATAGCACCCCAAACCCTTCTAGCTTAAGGAGCTCATCTTCTTCCCATGTTATATTTTTTTAATATTTTAATATTGTCCATGGAATTTTCTTCACAAACATACTGAAGTGATTTGCCATTTTCCTTCTCCAATGGATCATCTTTTGTCAGAGCTCTCCACTATAATCTATCTATGTTGGGTAATCCTCCATGACAGAGTTTATAGTTTCATAGAGCTACATGAATCACAAATCCAGGAAAGGATATTTTCTGATAATTTTTAAATTTTCTGTCAATTACTTATGAATTCACCAAGTTGTTTTAATTCTGTTAATTTAATTTTCTTCCTCATGCTTTTTTTTGATCAAATTGGCTAAAGATTTATTAGTTTCTTAGTTCTTTAAAAATAGCTCTTCGAATTTTTTCCTTCATTTTGATAGTGGATTTACTTTCTAATTTACTTATTTATCTTCTGATTTTAAGATTAAATCTTTTGTGACTATTTAGATTTGTTAATTTATTTAGTTTTTTAAAAAATTATGTGTATAAATAATAAATCTATATTTTGTTTCCATGTGTTTTAGAACTATTTTTTTCCTCTGAGGACTGTTTTAACTACACCCCTAAATTTTTGGTAGGTTGTCTCATTGTTATTATTCTCTTATACATAGTTATTAATTTTTTCTTTGATATGTTTTTTGTACCACTTATTCATGGTATTGTTACTAAGTCTAAATTTATGCCTCTATTTTTTGCTGAGGTTTCCTATATTAATTACTATTTTTATTACGCTGTGGTGTATAAATTATGAGTTTAACTTTTTATCCTTACGACATTTACTTGTGATTTCCTTGTACTCAAGCACATGACCATTTTTTAAAAATGAGCCATTGATGCTAAGAAACACATGTATTCTTTAATTTTCTTATTCATGAGACACCAGAATTCTTTTACATCTATTTTTTCCCACAATCTATTTAGCAGTACAGAAGAGGGGGAGGTTATTTATCTTTTTCTTGGATTTAATTTGCTTTTAAAAAAGAATATTAATGCCTCCTGAAAATATTATTTTTAGTTTTTTCTTTTTTTTAGACATATATCATTTGCACTATATATTTAGTAATAGAATTGTAATTTCCTTTTATATTTGTTTTGATATTATGAATTTTTATTGTAATCTTATCTGAAATCATGACTGAAACTTCTGCTTTTTTGGGATCATTTGACACATAATTTTGTTCTAATCTTTCAGTTTTATTGTGTACATCTTTATTCTTTAGATGTGCTTATTGTGGGCAGCAAATTTTTGGGTTTTCTTTTCTTATCCAAACTAATATTCTTTTACATTTTTTTGAGGAGTTTAAAACACTCATCTTTAAAGCTATAATCATTTGGTTTGTGTATCTAGCCAATGAGAGCCCAGTATTTATAAGCATATCCAATTGATTCCACCTAATACAGTCTCCTACATGACAGAGCATGAACATATATTTTGTATTTGCTTCTGAAATGCTAACTATATATCATAAAGAAATGGACTTCTAATTAAATACTGAACCAGAATCAAGTGTGCGATCAAAAGGCACTAAACAGCCATAGTGAATCATTCTTTTTTACCAGGAAGTTTTGTAAGTAATGGAAAATTAGTAACCCTCTAGTTAGGAAGGAAAAGAACTATTGATCCTACCTCACAACATGAAATTATAAACAGATAGCCCCAGTGTCTAATCTTCCTATCTTAGGTGAGGGAATATTAAAAATGAAATGGGTTAACCTGTGACCTTCTGAGCTTTGGAAGGTCAGAAGAGTGAACCACCAGGTGACCAGCAATAATAATCCAGGTCAAAGTTTGTTGACCACAAAGTCCAATAAGGAACAGACTGTGACTGGTTTGATACAGTACAGCAATGAATCAAAGGAAACCAAGAGGGAGTAACTTGTCCATTGGTTATAATACATTAAGAAGTGAACTTGGTGGGGACAATTGCTTTAATGAGTTTTAGCCTGTTCTCTTTGGGAGCCAAGATTATACAGGGGAGAGTGTCCCCTATGATGCTGGGGGAAATAGTTCATACTTTTTCCTATATATTTTCAGCAAATATGCCTTTGTAAAAGCTAATTGATGTTAATTGTTTAAATGATACTGATAGTACTAATTAATGGTTCCCTTAAATATACAAAAGAGACACTGACTTAAGTGGTGATTAATATAAGAGACAACACACTAGAATCAGGGTTTGTGCTTATAGCATTAAAAAGAATCCTATAAGTCCTTGTATTACCTCTAGAATCCTGGGGGGAGATGTGGCCTTCCTTTAAGGACCTGACAGTAAGAATGGGAGTTAGGTAAGAACTGACACTGAATGAGGGCAGAGAGAATTATCTAAGAATATATAAGTAATTTTGCTCTAGGACCTGACTTGCCAGTGAGAGGGGAAGTAAGAGTAAGAATCCCCAGAATTTATAAAGGTTACATTCCATTCTATCACTTTGTTTTCATTACTACTCATTTTCTCTTTTAAGGAATCTTTGATCCCTATGATTAGTTCTGCTAACACCAATATGATGCTTTTCTTTTTTTCACAGTCTATTTACTTTAGTTCTATGCCCTTTTCCAAGTTCTTGATTTTATTTTAAATATTATTAATTATAAATTTCCAAGAAATGTCCCTTTACTTCTTCTCTTTCCTTTTTATTTTCTTCAACAGTCTCTCAATCATGGGACATATACTTGTATACTATTTCTTTTTCCTTTCCATTTGTCATTTGTTGTTTGTTTTTCATTCTCAGAAGAGGACCATGGTATCAGAAGGGTGATGTCATGACTTGTAAGTGAATTGGATTTAAGTGAGAAAGAGCTGGGCAAGGTCACCTGCCTCACTTTCCCTTCCAGAGCCATCTGGGTCCAGTGGCCAGATATAGATCAGGATGAGTGCAGATAGCCCTGGATGCAGTGGGAAACTTTGGCCTTTCTAAGGTCTTTAACAGGATTCATGGTGACTGAGGCAATGCCCAATCAGTGATTAAAGCTGGGTAAGAAATGAGGCAAAGAATGGTCTCTTTTTTCCTAGTAAAAAAAAAATCAATCTGGAAAGACCCTTATTATTTCTAGCCAAAACAGAAACAGTTATTTACACTCACCCAGCGCCATCAGGGCCCAGACAATGACCAAGTGAGATTTGGACTGGGATCTATTACTGGCCAATCAATGAAAGCCAGAGTGATTTGAATTTAATGCATGATCCTTTAAAAAGAAATCTAGGGTGTAAACCAAGTCATCTTGCCAGGTTTTAGCAATCAAAATTTATAATGATTGGGCAGAGAAATTACAGGTAAGAATATGTTTCCCTTTGTGGACAGAGGGAAAGTAGGAAAGAAAGGAGAATAGGAAGAAAAGTAAGGATGGAATGAATGAACAAATAAATGAATAAATTAACAAACTTCATTGCCCAATTGGAACTGGTCAGTTGGGTCCCCAGCTACTACTGCTCACAAATTTTCCTTCATTCTCAAAGAGGACCATGACATCAGGAAGATAATATCATAACTTACAAGTGAAATGGATGTGAGGGATGGCTGTGCAAAGTTACCAGTCTCACTCTTTCTTTCATATTTCATATTTCACATAAGGTAGATCTTCTGGGGTCAAAAGTTTTGCTCTATATTTTGTCATATTCATCCATTAATATGACCATTGATCATATTATCTTCTTTTCCACTTTTTTTTTTTAGTTTTCTCAGTTTTGTGAATTTTTTTTTAATGACTCTTACTCTTTGAGATCTTAATTCATAAAGGGAACACTGTGGTATGGCAAAATATACTTACTGTTAGTCACTTAGATTTGTATATGAATTATGTGTTCTTCCAGTGATGCTTTCCTTTAATTCCCTTTTACCAAATTTTCATACACATCTATATTTTAAAATTTATTTTATTTTTAAAAAACAGTAAGAAAAAGAAAAACACAAAAGGAATAAAAAACAAAATTAAACAAAACAAAAGAAAATATTGTCATGTGCTCAACAGAACATCAGGGAGCATTCAAAATATATAACAACTGATTACCAGTTAAAGAAAGTGTGTGTGTGTGTGTGTGTGTGTGTGTGTGTATGCATATATATATATGTAGAAGAAAAAATATTCATGAATCTCCATCTTTACTTCCTTGTAGATTGTTCTTTTGTTCTCTGCTGCATATCTTTTTTACTTTATTCTTTTCCCCCCTTTTTATCTCTCCTTACCCCCAAACAGGCCATAGTTAAGAAAGGATATATTTATATATACATATGTAGACATGTATATATACATACACACACATATACCCTCACATACACATATATGTCTTTTCTATCCCTGATGACCCTTTGCTTTAATTTTGCTTCTAACTGGTCTTGCTATTACTTAACCTCCCCCCACCATTGAATCCTCCCTTGTCTTCTTTTCATATCCTTTGCTTCCCTATCTGCCCATCCCTCTCCCCTTATTTTTTTATAGATTTTGGAGGATGCTATACCATTCATGGTATATATGTAGTGTTGCCTATTTCATCCATTCCTGATGTGAGTAGATTTTCAGAACTATAAACTCTCCTTCCCCCTCTAATGCCTGTGTTTAGTCTTCCTCTGCACCTTATTTGTACAACATAATTACTATTTTTACCTTAACTGCCCCAATCTTTCTTTTGAATTGCCATATTGTTGATATCAATCTTAAACATATGGTATTCATTTCCCATGTTAAAAAACCATAATTTATCCCTGTTGAGTTCCTTGAAATTAATCTTTGATATTGGCTTTTATATGTTAAATTCTTTTTTGAGTTCTACAAATTCTCTATAAGCAGAGAGCCATTTCACCTTACTCTTTGAGGTAAAAGATTTTTTTACTTTAGTGCCCTCCTCTGAAGATGAACCCTGGTCTTCCCTGTTCCCATAGTAAGTTTCTATGGTGATGTTCTTTATTTTTAATAAACGGTATTAGTGTAAGTACCTCTTGAGGGATGGAGAAGATGGTGCCTCTGGTTTCACTTCAGCTCTCCCCTCTGCCCAGGAATCCTAAAATAAAAGCTCCACCTTCCAAAAAGTGTCCATAGCTAGCAGCGTCCCTGACCCCTCTGCTTGGGAAGGGGTTGTGGGGAAGGGAGGGAATGTTTCCTTCTCTCCCAGGCCAAGACTCTTCAGCACAGGTGGACTTGGTGCTCCCAATCAGCCGAGGTTCCCTCCATCTTCCTGGACTCAGACCCTGACTTCACAAACAGTTAAAGAAGTGAGAAAATTTCTGTGGTTTAGACTGAGGCTCCAGCCACACCTAGCTAGCCCCAGAATTCTCCACTTGGTGTTTCTGTGGTGAGAACTTGGGGCTATTAATCCCTGGCCTGGGTGTTTCTTTGGATCTTCTTGAGTTGTATTAGGAGAATCTCTGTTCTGCCCCACATCTTCTTAATTTTTTCCCCAGTCTACATTCTCTCCAAGGCACAAATTTGTTGTATTTGTGGGGGAAATCTGGAGAGCTTAAAATTTATCAACCTACTCTGCCATCTTCCCATAATCCTCCCCCCACATATGTATTTTTGTGTTCCAAATCTGTCATTCTGTTTCTCAGAGAAGCTGCTTTCTTAGAGATATCCTCTATCACTGAGTTCTCAATTACTATTTGTTTAATTGGTTCTTTTTAAAAATTTTGATTTCCACTTTAATTTCAGCCCAAATTTTCATCTTTATTTCATTTAAAAAAATTTCTCTATCTTGATTTTATTCCTTTATTTCTGGGAGTTCTTTAGAATTTGTTATTTTCTTTTCTTTTATATTGGATATTCTCAGGCCACTTCTGGAAAAGTATAATGCTTCTTCATTGTGTTGTGACCTTTTCTTGATTCTGTACTCATTTTTCCTTCTTTTTTTTGAGTTTCTCTTCTGAATTATTCACTTGGGTACATGCCCTATCCCTAATTTTAATCGGTCCGCCTTTTTGCCTTTTGGTCCCTTGACTTTTTGTTTGTGGAGCTTTGAATTAGGCCTCTGCACTGTTTAGCATCTTCCCTAGTTCCTCTCATAATATTTTCTCTTTTCCCAATCATTAGCATTGGATAATTTCAGAACTCAACTCAAAATAAGAGTTGGAAATGATTGACTGGCTTTTTGATATGTAGAAACTCAAGGAGGGAAAGGGGATGGGGGGGGGAGAGGATAATTATATTTAAAGTTATAAGGAACCTCTATCTTTTTTCACTTTTTCTGGTTACCCTCTTTGGTCTGGTTAAATATCATGCTCCATCTTCCTGAAAGGTGTGGACATTGGGGAGTCAGCTTGAGTCACTACCAAGAAATCACCACTGCAAAGTTTGAAACAGAAGTCTATATGGTGATTTGTGTGGTAGAGAGGAGTAGGGGCAGGGAATGGATTCTTTACTCATCCTTCTATGGTTATCTCAGTAAGCAAAAGAATTTTTAGGAATCCTAAATGTCAAGTAACTGAGAGTAGTTTGACTTCTTTCCTTATCAGGTTCCCAATTGCTTTCAGGGCTATAGTTTTCTCAGAGGGGATTAAAGTAATAAAATCAATCAGCCCAACTGCTGCCTCACACAAATTAAGATAAACTATTGCAATGAAACTAGGTTAACTAAGTGGAACCTAACTTGCTTCTTCAAAGTTTCTAGCAATATTATGAGAATGTAGCACCACCATTTTTCCTGCTTCTAGAATATCTCTTGCAACTTCAGAAGTTTTGCAGTGTGCAAGATTATTTTTGCTAAGCCTAAATTATCATCTCTTTCACAACCAGATACCCTAAAGGCAGAAAAATGCAGGGTTATCTCTTCCATACATCTTCCCAAATCCTCCCTCATCCCTTATTCTGAAGCTGCCAAGATTTTATTTAGTCTTCTAGCTTTATTCCTCACCATGTTATGAGTAACAGTAAAAATAACTTTGATAGAGAGTAGGTAACAAAATCAACCTGTTTTTTTTTAATTTTAGGGGGTGTGTATTCAGATATACTTTAGCTTTTTAATGAAATGCTAAGGATTTTAATTTTTGTATTAGTGGTTAAAATCATGACTATTTTTAAATAACTAAGACATGAGCAAAAAACATTTAATTTTCTTTAGTGGAATTTGAATACTCCATACACTGTTGACAAATAAATAAAAAGTGTTCATCAAACCCATAGTCTGAAAAACTAACACAAATTAAAAGACCTTCACTGCATCCATTCAATAAAAAATACTGTATGAAAACCAATATTTGTATACACTTAAATAGAATAAAAAATTCTATTTCTCTAATGAAACATTCTATTTTTGTTTCTGTTCAGTTGTTTCAGTTATGTCCAATTCTTCATGACCCAATTTGGGGTTTTCTTGGCAAAGATACTGGAGTAGTTTGCCATTTCCTTTTACAGCTAATTTTACAATTGAGGAACTGATGCAAACAGGAGTAAGTGACTTGCCCAGGCTCACACAACTAATAAATGTCTGAGTCCAGATTTGAACACAGGAAGATAAGTCTTCCTGATTTCAGAATTCTATCCACTGAGCTACCTAATGGCCAAAATATTCTATTAATCAAATATTCCACTAATAGAATTTTAAAAAACTAAATCCAGTGACCCTCTCAGAAATAAATGCCATTTACCAGAGCTGTAACCATCAGTTTTGGTTGTTGGACCTAGTAGTATGACCCCTTTCTTGCCTCAGTTCAGCTGGATGATTCATGATGTGTAAATGATACAATAAGTAATTAAGGGAAATTCCATTGAGTTGGGGGGAGGGGAAAATTATTTATTATAATGACTTACAGATGGGTTTTATTTACAATGGTTAACTGGCTGCTAAGTTCAGTTTCTCCTACAATGATAAATGAGTTCATATGTTACACTTTTTTACTTTCTAAACTTCAGCACACTAGGTATAAGCCCTCGCTATCTACTCTAATCACCATTCTGACACTTGCCATACAATCAATATCTAGGATTCCATTTCAAACTAAATCAGGATCTCTTAACCTGAGATCTTCAAACTTATTTTTAAAATTACTTTGATAACTGTAATTCATTATAGCTGATTTCCTTGTAATTCTATATGTTTTATTTTAAGCATTAAAAAAATTATTTTGAAAAAGGGTCTATAAGCTTCACCAAATTGCCCAAAGGGTCTGTGACACAGAAAAGATAAGGACCCTTTGTCTAAACCAAGTACATTAAGAATTAAGCCCCAGTTTGTGCTATCACTGAGGAAGCTTAAAACAAGCTCAGAATTAAATATAAATGGATTTGGTCTTGCTATATTATTCAGTATCTTACAAAATAATTTTTAGAATGTTTTATTTGGAAAATTAATCCATAAAAATATAAAATCTTATATAGACATTGCAGATAGATAATGAGCTAGATACAAAATAGGAAGAAGACATATGGATGTCCCTAAGACAAACAAATAAACAAAAAAACCCCAAACCATACATTTTTAGCAACAATGTTTTCTAAGTATATAATTACAGATTATGGAGCAGTCAACTTTATAAAACTGTGGGTCAACCAAAAGGCAATGGCAAGACTCATAGTGGCAGAAGTAGGATATAGCATATTACCAATAAAATGAAAAAAAAAAGAAAATTGTTTAAAGTATGTTTTAATACAACTACTTTGTTATTCTAAATTGGATAAACATCAACAAATGTGAATGTTTCCACATACAGAGAACAGAAAAAGTACCTATTTCCAAGATTATTTAACAAATTCAACATATTGGTTCAAAATCATGTAAAAGATATTATCAAAGAGATGTATAATCACAAAAGGTATGGTTTCAGGGAAACTTAATGCAAAGTAAAATGAGCAGAATGAGGAAATTTTTACAACAACAAATACAACAGTACAATAATATCAACATTGAAAAAATAAACAACTTAGGAAAACAATAATTCTGATCAATGCAGTGACCTACAATGATTCCAAAGGACCAATGATGAAGAATGCTATCCCCTTCTTGATGGAAAGATACAGGACTCAAAATGAAGAATGAGACATATATTTCTGAATATGGCCAACATGGAGAATTTGTTTTACTTAACTCTTTTTCTTCCTTCCTTCCTTCCTTCCTTCCTTCCTTCCTTCCTTCCTTCCTTCCTTCCTTCCTTCCTTCCTTCCTTCCTTCCTT
>JAJPUD010008094.1:0-18321 GCA_023553655.1 Myrmecobius fasciatus | reverse complement strand
CTTCCTTCCTTCCTTCCTTCCTTCCTTCCTTCCTTCCTTCCTTCCTTTCTTTCATCTTCTTTTCTGTCTTTTTTCTTTCTTTCTGTCTTCTTTCCTTCTTTTCTTCTTTTTCTTTATCTCCTTCTCCTCCTCTTCCTCATTCTCCTTCTTTTCCTTTTTCTCCATTTTTCCCTTCTCTTCCTCCTTCTTCATATCCTGATGATGGTGATGGTGACATACTTATTAAAAGGGTTTCATTTTTTTTCCTCATGGGGAGGAAAGGGAAAATACTTGTTAATTTTTTTATTTTAGTTTAAAAAGTGAATCTGCTTAAAGCAGTAGTTCTAAAATTATAGCTTCAGTAAAAACATTGTTTGACAATAAAAGGTGTAGTAGAAAAAGTATTGTTTGTAGTCAGGTGATCTAGGTCTGAAAATCATCTCTGCCACTCTATACTTGTTTGACCTTGGGCAAACTATTTAACCTGTTTTGTCCTCAGTTTCCTCATCTTTAAAAAGAAGAAAATATACAAGCTACCCACTAAGGTTCCTTTTGACTTTAAATCTACAGTGCTATGATCCAAAAATATATGACGATTGTAACTTAGTAAGACTAGATAGTGAATTAAGAGGTATAAAAGTACATATGTACTCTAATCCTTTATCCATTGCCCTTGTCTACCTCTTTGCTTTTTAAGATACATTTTTCTTGATACCTTTGATACCTTACATGATAACTAATCTTGAATAATAAAATATTCTTTTAAAGTAGCTTAAATAAAAAATAAAAAATGCATGATAGAGAACAAAAGAAATCTTAGAAGGAAGCACAGAAAAGCTGGGTACCTTTGAAAACAATGTAGCATTTATGATAGTTTTTTTTAATTAAACAGACTGAAATGGAAATTTATGGTTTTATATTGAATTCTCTATGCTATGCTGTGTTCTCCCCCTCCCCCCATTCAATGAATTAAAAAAAAAGTTTTTAAAAACTAAATTAGTTTGGATTAAACAGATGAATAAATGATAAAATAAAATATCAGTATGTGACAAAACCCCTAGATTTTGGGAATCATTTTGATCCTGTGAATAAGTTTTAGCATTTCTAATGCATAGTTTGAGGAAGCTGATCATAGCCAATGTAGCTGATGAAATCTGCTACGGAATCTGCTACATAACTGGTTTTTAGTCCTTTGTCAATTCAGAATTTGTTACACATTTGATTTAACACAACTTTCACCCATATATTTTATTGACCATTCTGGAGATAGTGCAGACTAGTTAAAGAGATTCCCTAGAAAATGAATGGATCTATCACCAAGCCTTATTCTGTTAATGACACTGGAATGAATGCTCATAACTATTTACTCATAACAATCATAATAGTACCAAACATTTATATAGCACTTACTATGTGCTAGGCACCGAGTTAAGCATTTTACAATTATTATGCCATTTGAACCTCACAATAATTCTGGGAGGTAGGTGCTATTATTATCCCCATTTTACAGATGAAGAAACTGAGGCAAACATAGGTTAACTGACTTGTACATGATCACACAACTAGTAATTGTGTGAGAAACTTTGAGTCTTCTCCTCCCAGACTGATACTTTTATGATAATAAACTAAGCCATCTTTGTCTCATTATCATATCCCTGTGTCATTAAATGGACATTGTCTCAGACAAACTGAGTCTTTGGAATGGTGTTATGTTATGTTGTGTTGTGTTGTGTTGTGTTATGTTATGTTGTGTTGTGTTGTTATGTTGTATTGTGTTATTATGTTGTGTTATGTTGTGTTGTTGTGTTGTGTTGTGTTATGTTATGCTCTGTTATGCTATGTTATGCTATGTTAAAAAATTCAAGGTCACCCATGGCATTTTTGGACCATCACCAATCATCTTAACTTTTGAATTGCTACTGGACTTGGATGAATCTAGAGGAAAAAGTGAAGCTGCTGACTTTGTATAACCTCTGCTTTACTTAAATCCAATTCATTGGCAAGTCTAGACATCACCTTGGTGATGTCATTGGTCCTTTTCAAGAACAAAGGGTGAATAACAAACGAGTGTGTGATAGTGGATTTGAACTCAGTTCCCTCTGACTCCAGACCCAGAGCCTATCTACTGCACCATATGGTTGCCAAAGGGAGAAAGGAAAATAATCAGTTACCTTCTATTCCAGCTAATCCTCAGGTATTGCAAGATTTTTCAACTTTATCACTTATGATTATATTTTTAGGTACCCTGTGTTTATCAAACATGAAATCCATTTTGCAGACTTGCCTTTTTCCTATTTTACAAATAATCAGTGACCTTAAGCTTTAAGCATCTTATCGTTCTTACAAACTACCAAGCTTTCATCTAATCTAGCATTAAACTCTTGATTTACTGACTTACCTATGCTACTTCAGTCTCTTAGAGATGTAATATAATATGTACTCTAATGAAACATTTTATCATAAGAATAAACCAACCTTTCCTCCTCCAGTTTTTTCCCAAGCTCTTCATTTGCTGACACACTTTCATCTTCTCTGTTCACACTGTAGAAACATATTAAAAGCCTCACTTTTTGTAAAACTGAGAATGTTAAGACAACATTTTCCTCTAAAACTCTTTCCAGGGTCCTGGGAAATAAATGCCTTTTGGAAATGTGAGTGATAATGAGAAAACAAAAAGCCTTTTTATTAAGAAAATGGAGTAAGGATGATGACTTCACTTTTGTCTAGTATAAATCTTAGCTTCTCTACCCATCTAAGTTATTGGTTTTGGGACTCACCCATCTCCATTGAGAAACGATTGATGGAAGAAAAGAGGTCCTTCTGTTTATTCCAAGAGTAATGAAATGTTAAACATTTTAAGATGTTATTTCATTGTTCAAGTTCCCTACAAATGTTACCTGAAATCTTTTTGGAGCAGCCAATCATGTTGGAGGACATATGTCAATTTGGGCATCTCTCATTCCAAGCTAGAAATGACTTGAATATACACTGTTGTTGTTTAGTCATTTTTTCAATCACCTCTGACTCCTCATAACCCCATTTGGGGGTTTCCTTGGCAAAGACACTAGAGTGGTTTGCCATTTCTTTCTCCAACTCATTTGACAGATGAGAAAACTGAAGCAAACAGGGCTAAATGACTTGACCAGGGTCACACAGTGTCTGAGACTGGATTTGAACTCAGGAAGATGAGCTTCCTGACAACAGGTCTGGTGCTTTATATACTCTATTATTCATTGCTCCAAATAACTGCCCCTTGAATACATGTTTACACACATATATGTAGGTATGTGTGTACATATATGGGCATATATGTATTATATGCATGTCTAAACATACGTGTGTATATGTTAAATAAAATTGTTTCTGGTATAATAGTAGTAGTAATATTTTTTGAAATTTTTTGTTTTCTTTTTCTCCACAATGAATTAAAAGTCAGCTTATTTTATATTACAAAAATGACTTCTTTGCAATAAATTGTGGCACTGTCTTATTTCTACAGCTATAATTTTATCAGGTATATCATTAAGTCTAAATGGATAAAGGACTAAAAACCATATATTTATATTATAACAATGCATAAAATTTTGAGGTTCATTAGGTGCTTTTCATTTATTTCACTTTATAGTTATACACACACACACACAAACCTGATTAAGTGAGCTGCATAGGTGTTGTCTGTAATAAATGGATGAAAAAATTTACATAAATAAAGGTTAAAAACTTGTCTATAGATCACACAAGTAGAGATCAGACAGATTTGGGCCCATTCAAATTTGAGCCACTCCATTGCCTTTTTAACTGACTCACTTGGGGTGGAGGTAGGAGGAAGCTTCACTATAAACATTTCTCAATAGTGTCTCTGTTTCAAAAGAATTCTCCCACTAGCTAATCTAAATACCCCAAATTACTGCTTAATCACTCCTTGGTTTAAAGTAAAGTAAAAACATTTCCACATTTATCTTGATGCACAAGAAAAATCAAATCAAAAAGGGGAAAAAATGAGAAAGAAAAAACAAACAAACAAGCAAACAACAACAAAAAAGGTGAAAATACTATGCTGTGATTCATATTCAGTCCCTACAATCCCCTTTCTGAATGCAGATGGCTCTTTCTATCATAAATCTATTGGAATTGAACTGTATCACCTCTTTGCTGAAAAGAGCCAAGACCATCAGAATTGATCATCATATAATCTTGTTGCTGTATACAACATTCTCTTGGTTCTACTCACTTCATTTAGCATCAGTTCATGTAAGTCTCTCCAGGCCTCTCTGAAATTATCCTGCTGATCGTTTCTTATAGAATACCATTCATATGGCATATGACTATTTTATAATATTCATATACCATAACTTATTCAGCCATTCTCCAACTGATGGGCATCCACTCAGTTTCCAGTTCTTTTCCACTACAAAAAGAGCTGCTGCAAACATTTTTGCACATGTGGGACCTTTTCCCTTTTTTTTTTTTTTTAAAGATCTCTTTGGGATACAGACCCAGTAAAGAAACTGCTGGATAAAAGGGTATGCACAGCTTTTTTTTTTAATTTTCATTAAACTTTTTGTTTTCAAAACATATGCATGGATAATTTTTCAACATTGACCCTTGCAGATCCTTGTGTTCCAAATTTTCCCTCCTTTCCCCCCACCCCCTCTTGTAGATGGCAAGTAATTCAATATATGTTAAACATGTGTATTTCTTCTATACATATTTCTACAACTATCATGCTACACAAGAAAAATCAGATCAAAAAGGAAAAAAAAATGAGAAAAAAAATACATGCAAATAACAACAAAAAGAGTAAACATGCTATGTTGTGATCCACACTCAATTCCCACAGTCCTTTCTCTGGGTACAGATGGCTTTCTTCCTCACAAGACCATTAGAACTGGCCTGAATCATCTTATTGTTGAAGAGTCACACCCATCAGAATTGATCATTGTATAATCTTGTTACTGTGTACAATGATCTCCTGGTTCTGCTCATTTCCCTTAGTATCAGTTCATATAACTCTCTTCAGGCTTCTTTGAAATCATTCTGCTGATCATTTGTTATAAAACAATAATATTCCATAACATTTGTATACCATAACTTATTCAGCCATTCTCAAACTGATTGGCATCCACTCAGTTTCTTGTTTCTTGCCATGCTACAAAAAAGGCTGCCACAAAAATGGTATGCACAGTTTTATAGCCTTTTGGGCATAATTCCAAATTGCTCTCCAGTTGATAACTATATTGGTATTCTTTGTAAACATAAGAGTTTTCCTTTTTGCATTTAAACCATTATTCTGAGGACTTCATTAGATTGCTAGTGGGGTCCAATGTCACACAATAAAGGCTAAGAATAGCTGCTCTAGTATAAAATATAGTTTAGTTTTTAAGACCTTACACAAGCTATCTATTTTTGCAGTCTTTTTGGATATTGTCGCTACTTCATTCTAGGATCTAATCAAACTCTCAGAGTTTCTCAGAGACATTTCATCTCCCATCAGACATTCCATCTCCATATTCCTCCCTTTACACTTGGCTATCTGCTATCCCTGGAATGTTCCTGCTTTATTTCTACCTCATAGAATCACTTCCTTCTGTCAAGATGCTAGATACCATCTTCTGCATGTAGTCTTTTCTGATAACCCCAACTACCCACACCTTCCTACACAAACTATCTTGCACATATATGTGTGTATATGTATATGTATTTGTGTATGTGTGTATTATCATTTGTTGTCTCCAGCTCTTTGTAACCCTATTTGGGGTTTTCTTGGGTTAAGTGATTGCTCAGTGTCACATAGCTAGTAGTAAGTGTCTGAAGCTAGATTTGAACTCAGGTTTTCCTGACTCCAGGCCCAATGCTTTATTCATTGCACTACTTGCTGCTCCTTGTGCACATATTTCTATTTATTAATTTTCTATTTATGCTGAACATATTTTTACATATGTTTGTCTCCCTCATTAGACTGTCAACTATTGCATGAAAAGAACAAGCATTTATTAAATACCTATTATGAGTCAGACACTATGCTAAGCATTTTATGAACATTATCTCATTTAATCATTACAACAACCCTAGGGAGATCGGTAACTATTATTTTTGTTTTATTGTTTATCCTTGTCCACAGTCACATAGATAGCATGTCTAAGGCTAGATTTGAACTAAGTCCACTAGCCTCCAGCCCAGTGCTGTAACCATTGCATCATTTTGCAGTGGAGCAACTCTATTCATAGAGATTGTTGTTTGTCCTTTAATCTCAAAGAGAACTATGACATCAGGGAGGTAGTTGGGTGACAGAAGAATAAAATTTAAGTGAAGAAGAAAGATAGACAAAAAGGAAGAATCCATGACATGGGATACAGCCAAGGAACACAGGTCTATGAGGTACAGTGAAGAAGCCTGAGTAGCCAGGGAAGAACATTAGGAAATGGAGATGAGAGATTTTGGAAAGAAAGGATAGAAGATGGAAGGACCACTGAAGAGGAACCTTCTCACTTTATAATTTTTCCTGGTCCCTGCTCTATCTAGCAGGACCATTATCCTACTCTCCTTTCATTATTCCAGTGAACTGGAATAAAGTAGTAATTTATTAAAGTATTCCCTAGTGTCTTGAAAAGGCTAATGCTCTCTTAATGGGGTTTAAACTCACAGTTAACAGATACCCAAGTCATTTGACTGTATTTCTCTAATTTTAATAACATTAGTCAGTCAACAATATATGACTGTCCATTTTGCGCAAAGCAATCTACAAGATGTCTCCTATTACACAAAAGTAATAGGATACTAGATCTTTTTTAATTCTAAATTTATGATTCAATGACTAACATAAACATGTGAAAAGGACTAAATATTTGCCAAAAAAATGCCAATAAGGGGAAGTTTCTGGTATAATCAAAGAAGAGACAGTTAAAAACTGAAGGTATAGAAATATAATGGGTAAGCTCATAGTTTTGTTGTTCAGTTGAGTTTGATTCTTTGTGACTTTGGGGATTTTCTTAGCAAGGACACTGTTGCTTAATAAATATTAGTTGATTTACTGACTATATGATGAAATTGCAAGTACAATTAAATTCCCAGAAGAATATGATATTTCAAAAGTCTTAGTGCAGTTAGTTTAAGCTAGCTTAAAACTGCATTAAGATATTGAGTTTGTATTTCCAAAGGGCTATAAAACTGTGCATATCCTTTGATCCAGCAGTGTCATTACTGGGTCTTTATCCCAAAGAGATCATAAAAGAAGAGAAAAGACCCACACATGCAAAAATGTTTATAACAGTGCTTTTTGTAGTGGCAAAGAATTGGAAATTGAGTGGATGCCCATCAATTGAAAAATGGCTAAATAAGTTATTGTTCTTTAAGAAATGATGAGCAGGCTGATTTCAGAAAAGCCTGAAAAAACTTACATGAACTGATGCCGAGTGAAGTGAACAGAACCAAGAGAACATAGTATACAGTAACAACAAGATTATGTGATGATTAACTGTGATGCATGTGGCTCTTTTCAACAATGAGATTATTCAAGACAATTCCAATAGACAGGATAGAAAATGCCATCTGTATCCAAAGAGAGAACTATGGAAACTGAATGTGGATCAAAGCTAATGTTTTCATCTCTCTCTTTTTTTTTTTTTTGGTTGTTTGCTTTTTCTTGAGTTTTTTTCCTTCAGTCTGATTTTTTCTTGTATGACAAGTATATATATTTGTTTAAAAGGATTGTACATATTTAACCTATATCATATTACTTGTTATCTTGAGGAAGGAGGAGGTGGGGGGGAGAGAAAAATTCAGAATTCAAAATCTTACAAAAAATGAATGTTGGAAACTAATTTTAAGTGTATTTGTAAAATTAAAATACAATTGAGAAAAAAGACACTGAGTATATATATATATGCATATACATGTGTATATGTATGCATGGTACATATATACACATAAATGTACAAGCATGCATGTAAAAATGCATGTTTGAATACACACACATATAAGCCAAGTATCAAACTATATATAGTGAGTAATGCATGTATGTATGTATGTATATATGTATGTATGTATATGTGTTATGGGTATACATACCCACATATTTATTGTTGTTCATTCATTTCAGAGTTGTCTGACTTTTCAAAATCCATTTGAGGTTTTCTTGGCAAAGATACTACAGTAGTTTGCCATTTCCTTCTTCAGCTCATTTTACAAATGAGGAAACTGAGGCAAACAGATGAAGTGAAGCCCAGAGTCACCAAGTTATGAATAATCTGAGGCTAGATTTCAACTCAGGAAGATGAGTGTTCCTAACTCCAGGCCCAGTGTTCTGGCCACTGCATCACCTAACAGACTCATATACACACACTTATACAGTGAATACCAAATATCTTAATGTATTTATATTAAGCATATATATTTAAATATATGTATATGTATTTGTTCATGTGTATATACATACACATATATATATACATACATACATACATATATATACAACCACATATTCATCGATGTATATACAGGGTTTCCCAAAAGTATTAGGGTAGTTTGGTCCTATTCAGTATTCTTGAATAGAACTAAGAAGTAGTACAATGCTATGGTTTATAAAGATAGATAATTTTGGTTTACATATATACATTGTATAGAAAAGACCATCATTATTTCCATTAATAATGGAAAAATTATTTCCATTTAATTTTTCTGAATTTCCATTCATTTATTCTGATTCCCCCCCCAGTTTCCCAGAGTATTTTGCACAAAAGAAAATTATAAACAAAGTATGACATTTTCTTTCTGTCCATTTTCAAAGTAGTTTTGCCCGTTTAGTTTATGACTTTCTTTTATTCAGATTAATCATTTCTCTGTTAGAAATACCACTGGGAAAGATTGTCGAAGGTGCGTGTTGTCATGTTGGCATTGAAGAACATTAATGGAAGTTAAATGCAGAAATTCTAGCATGCTGAGATAAGAGCTTACAAAAGTAAAACCTTGTTAATTTACTCCTCAGTCTTTTCAAAACTAGAAGATTGAGGATGGCTCATTAATCTCTAATATTTATGTGGTTTTGATATTATCAGGCAATAGCACTTCTCCCTCCTCCCCATTCTTTATTTTATCCTTGTCTTCTTTCAGCTTGCCTGATAATTCATTTAATTGGATTTTCCCTACATTAAGGAAATAGGTAGATCTACAAAGACATGAACTGATTTGACCAGCATCAGTCTATGATCTAGTCTCCTGACACAAACATCACTTTTGGCCTTAAAGTAGGCCCATAGTCCCCCAATGTGCTTAATTCAGAGGAAAAATCTAAGGCAGAAACAGGACTAAACAGCTCTTAAATTCTGCTTTTTAGGAGCTTAGAGCTCACCTTTGCATGCAAAATATGTGCACTGAGAAAGCTCTACTAGTGACTATAAAAACTAATTAAGAGCATGATTTCCAAAGGTAACTAGTTTCTTTTTCCTTTCACCCAAATAATGAAGAATAGTCTTCTTCAATCCTATGCTTGAATCTTTTCTTTCTTTCTTTTTTTTTTTTTGCTTTTTTTTTTTTTTTTTTGCTGAGGCAATTGGGGTTAAGTGACTTGCCCAGGGTCATACAGCTAGGGAATGTCAAGTGACAGAGACCAGATTTGAATTCAGGTCCTCCTGACTTCAGAGCTGGTGCTCTATCCACTATGCCACCTAGCTGCCCCACATCTTCTCTTTTCATCCTAAAGTCCAACCTTCCCTATAAAACTAAACCTTTCTAGACCCTGAGAGATGCTCCCCTTTCTTTGTCATTCAATTGTTTTTTCTAGTTTTGTCTGACTCTGTGATGCCATTTGGGATTTCTTGGCAAAAATATTGGAATGATTTGCCATTTCTTTCTCCAGTTCATTTTGCAGATAAAAAATCTGAAGCAAACAGGGTTAAGTGACTTGCCCAGGATCATACAGCTAATAAATATCTGAGGCCAGATTTTAACTCAAATATTTCTGGCATCAGTCCTGGGCTTCTACCTATTTTCCTACTTGTGGAATATAAGGTACTAGTAGTAAAACTAATGATAAATAAAGTAATTGTTCCTCTTCAAACTCAGAATTTATAATTCCAGAGTAGTTAGTCTTTGTCCAATCCAAGCTAGGCAGGTAAATGAGTACCTTCTGTAGAGGTAGATAGAGGCAAGTATTTTTCAGACAAGTAGGCCTGAACAAAGAAAATAATGTAACTGGACATCCTTAAGGTAAACAAAGAACAAAATGTAAGGAAAGGATTTGGCTCATACATGAGCTCTATAGAATCCAAGGATAGAGCACTGGACCTGGAGACAGGAAGACTCATTTTCCTGAGTTCAGACCCTGGACAAGTCCATACAAACTGTTTCCCTCAATTTCTTTATCTGTAAAATGAGACAGAGAAGGAAATAGTAAACCATTCCAATATCCAGTCTCTCTATAGAGTGGATAGTATATTTCCATGTGTGTTTCATTTTGTTTTGCAATAACTAAAGCAAAGACAATATTGTTTTTGCTTTGGCAAATTACTGCTATTTCCTTTAATTTGAACTCAGACATTTTTGTTGTTGTTTTCACTTACATTTTTGTAGTCATAATATATCTTTTTCTGGGTTTTTTCACTTTGCTTCAGTACATATTAAACCATCCTAGTAGAAAGAGCTTTGGACCTGGAGTTAGGAAGACATAAATATGAATCCCTAATTCAAGCACTGTGTAAGCCTAGCAAGACACCCCCAAATCTCAATTTCCTCACCTGTTAAATGGGGATAATAATAGCATCTACCTTACAAGATTGTATTATACAGCATCAAATGAAATAAAACTTGAAAAATATTTGCAAACCATAAAACCTATATAAATGTTGTTATTTTTTTAATATCTTAGCAGGAATCATATTCCTAGTCAACAGTTAAGAAAGTAAAGTTATTCATCATGGGGCAAGGGTCAAGGAGAAGTTTCAGAAGAAGGAAGGATAAGAGACTGAGGAATTGAAACATTAAATAAGAGGGTACCAAACACAGAATTTACTCCTCCTCCATTCTTCCTGACCATATGAACTTCTATATTTGGGCCCCAAAATTGTGTTCTTATATTTGGACCCCAAAATTGTGTTCTATTTCTCTCTTTTACACCTTATACCCTAAGTCTCGTCAGATACTCTCACAGATTTAAGTACCATCTGTATTACAGATGATACCTTCTCCACCATTAAATTTTTCTACCTCTGTACCGTTAAATTTTGAGTCAGTTGAATATCACAATTAGATTGCAGGATATCTCATACTAACACTACTGGCAATAATAATAGTTCATTAAAGAACTCTTGGAATTATAAAACCTGGCTTTAAATCTACAATAACTACTCTTTGTGGGAACACAGTTGTCTTTACTTTTTCCCAGGCAAAGTTTCCTGATTTTTACAAAAAAACAAAAACAAAAAACAAAAAACCAAATCGCACCATTACAGGGTTGTTCTGAGAAAACCTTTTATGACATGTGATTTGATGGGCTTAGAGCCAGAGGATTTGGTTTCAAATTCAGTCCTTGCTGCTTACTATCTCTGATCTTGGACAAGTGTGTATTAGTCTCATTATAAATAAACAAATGATCAAAAGAGTATTAAATACTTATTATGAGCCAGGAAATATAAAATGGGGGGAGGGGATTATTAGACTAAATGTTCCCTTAGTTAGCTTTTAGCTCTAAATTATGCTATATGAGAACTCTTTGTATATTACTTTAATACTTAAAAAGTAATTTCCTTACAATAACCTAGGCAGATAAATAGTGCTAAGTTCTAATGATACAATTAGTATTATTATTTTTAAGTATGCCTTTTTGCAAATTAAAAAAAGGAAAAAGAGCTTTCTTTCCCTATAATCTCAACCTGAAAATAAAGAAATAAATGGGAGGGTGAGAAAAGAAGGAAAAAGGGGAGGAATTTCCAAAGATGGGAGGAAATTTGAGGCAAAGATTGTGTGGGAAAAGGAATATCTGAAGGCTTATTGAAAGTTGAGAAGTCTTTGGGGGAGGAAAAACAATCAATACAGTTTATGAATTTTTTAGTATGGTCTGATGGTAAAAAGTATCTCAATTTCTTTTTTGAGATTTAAAAGTGATTGCTGATGTGCATTAGCTTAGGTTTCTTTTCCTTTTTTCTTTTCTTTTTTTTAAAGAGGAGGTTTAGGCAGGTCTGAGGAGAACAGATAAAAAAAGAAAACAAAATAATACAAAAGCACTTTGTTTCAAAAAGATTTTAAAATATTATACTTGCTGCACATGTGCAAAAGAATGAACAATAAACCCCTAAGTGATATCTGATATATGAGCTGTTAATGCAGTGTTCTCGTTGGGATCACTTCTGTTATATGGTAGCAGTTACTGACAATGCCATCAAAATAACAATTATATATTTTTTTCTTCCAAAGAATAATTTTTTTCTCTATCTCATTCCAAGCCTGGATTCCTAGAGGTATATTATAGAAATGTAACTATGCTTGAGATTGACCCCAGATGATTAGCATCATCTTTCTTTTAGGGATGGCTTCCCTTTCTTCCCTTGCTCCTTACATACCATCTAGTCTATACTGTAATAAATTCTAAAAAGATATGATCTTTGCCATCTAGTTGGTTATATCTGAGTCAGTCCACATTGGGTTGTTTTGTGTTTTGCTTTGTTTTGTTGTTTTTTTTTGTTGTTTTTTTTAAATTTGAAATTATATTCCATTATAAATATTTTCCTTTTGCTATTGTAATACTTTATCCCCTTGGGGAATGATGGAAGGAGGAATAATGAGGTTTAAAAAGATTGAAAAGAACAAAAAGTATAAGGATTAGTCTATTCATTCATTTGATATGTTGAAAGTACAAATCTATAAAACACCACAATCAACAGTCCCATAACTACCACTTTCACCTCTGCCCAAGAGAACTAGTCATTGTCTCTTCCTCTCCAGTTTTTTTATTTTCTAATTAATTTCAGAATGTGGAAACTTTTTGCCTCTACAGTAAATATGGAAGAACCAAAGGAAAAAAGATTGGTAATGCTGAAAGTAACAGCTAATTTGTTAACTCTTAGTTTAATAACTTTCTCTCAGCACAACCTGTCTTTTTAAGCCGTTTAACAACTGTTAGTTTAATAACTGTTACTCTCAGCATCTCCTGTCTTTTTCAAACAGGTTAATAACTGTTACTCTTAGTATCAGGTGACTTTTTTAAAAAAAATTGGCTGGAGATTGAGAGTGGACTTCTGATGTCATTAGTAAAAGGAAGTCCTACCTAAGAAAATTCACTTTGCCAATGCAGGCCAATCAATATCTTCCCTACAACTTACAGTCTTAGAAAGTGCTTAAAGCACCAAGAAGTTGGGTAAGTGACTTGTTCAGGATCACACTGTTAGTATATGTCATATGTCATAGAACTGAATCTAGTTCTTCCTGGATACAAGATCAGCTTTTTATCTGCTATTCTATGTCATTAATTTGAAAGTTGGTACTCTAAATGTGAGATCCTTATCTAAGGTCCAAAGAGTTGATATATCACAGAAGATACTGAATAATATCAATATTGATATTTTAGGTACAAAAGAAACTTAAGAATCTAAAAAATTGCAATTAAATGGGAGCCTAGTACACAGGTTCTTCCAAAAGAGACCAACAAAGGAGCTATATCTAAAAATAACAAAAGCACAGTTTTACAAAGAGCTTGGTCATCTCACTATGCATCTCACTAAGACTACCTCAAATATAATTGCTGCTTCTATGCCAATGTCTATTGCAGAGGATAAGAATATAGAAAAATTATTTAAATGAAAATATAGAAAAATAATTAAATGTAATAAAACCCTTTTAATTAAATTATCATATACTTTAATCCTGTTGGTTGATAGCATCATGTTGGTTGTATTGAGTTCCAGAATACTGCATAGTCTTTAATACTCTGACACTCAAAACTCAAGAGAGTTTGATTTTGTTATCTACAAAGGGGGAAATACCTAAGTGTATGAAAAATGCCTACTGTCCAGATTATACCATACAGTTATATGAACAAACCTTAGAAATCATATCTATATCTATATAACATATGCATACATATATGTATATACATATGTATGTGTACACACACACACACACACATATATATATATATATATACATACACACATACACACACATAGTGCATACATACAACTGAAATTCAAGGACCTAAGAATTTATACCTAAATGGAAGCCTGGAACACAGGTTCTGCAAACATATATGTGCATCTTGGACAGAACCAATTGGGCCTACATTTAAGACAAGAAGGAGAGCAGTCTGTATAGCCTTTGGGAAATTGCAAAAGTCCTTTATTGACTTCCTAACTTTTCCAAGCTAGGCGACTGTTGTTTATCCTTCTTTCTTGAAGAGGACCAATAACATCATGGGTTGCTATCTTGACTTGTTCAATGAACTGAGTTTAAGTGAGGCAGGACTGTACAAAGTCATTAGCTTCACTCTTTCCTCCAGAGTCATCAGAATTCAATGACAAGACAATAGTCAAGATGATTAGTATGGCCCAGAATGCAGTGGGTTTCCCTGGACTTTTTAAATTAAGGTCAGTTTATTTGAGGCACTGCCCATTTGATGACTAAGGGCTAGGCAAAAATTGAGACCAAAGACAGCCTTGTTTGCTATCACAAGTAGACTCTCCCAAAGTTTCTGACCAAAACAGAAAACAATTGTTATTTACACTTACTCTTAAGTGGCAAGAGTGCTGGGCCTGAAGTCAGGAAGACTCATTCAAGTCTGATCTCAGACACTTACTAGGTGTGTGACCTTGAGCAAGTCAGTTAACCCTGTTTGCCTCAGTTTTCTCACGTGCAAAATAAGCTGGAGAAGGAAATGACAAATCACTCTAATATCTTTGCTAACAAAACCCCAAATGAGGTCACAAAGAATAGGACACAACTGAAACAACTCAACAACAACAAACTTGTCCAAGAAACAAAAGCCCATTTTTTAAAGTACACTATTAAGTATTGTTGTATGGCTATAAAATATGGAAAACTGAAGTTATCTGACAAATTAAGAATGAATATTACTCAGAAGGCAACATAGTGGTATGTTGTATTAAGTGGGCTGCAAAGATATCGCAAATATGGAAATATGAATTAGAAGGAAAGTAAAGGATGTCATCAGGAAAATGCATGATTGAAAAAGAAGACTGATTTGTCATGTAATAAGATCAAAGGTGGACTGGTGGAGAATGGTAATGCTCCAGTGTTAGCATCATTATCCCCACTACTTTTTTTATGTAAAACCAATAGGAGTGATTTCTTAATTGTATTTTTCCATTTTAAAAAATATACAGTCAAGTTGCAATGTGCTTTTTTTTTTTTTTGAGGAAATCAAAGTTAAATGATTTTTCCTAGGTCACAGGTGGTAAGTGGTTGAGGTAGGATTTGAACTCAGGTCCTCCTCACTCCAGGGCTAGTGCTTTAACCAGGAAGTGAGGAAGACTCTGCTGTCTTTGATAGATCCTTTATGGAGAACTTACAGGAGCACAGGAAAAGGATTGTTCAGGAACAGCAGGTGTGGATGAGTCACAATCTACAACATTGGAAGGAACATCAGCAATGATTACAGATATACTTGAATATGTTTTAATATTCAGTGACTTTAATACGTAAGTAGCTAAAGAGAATAAAGCATAGGGACTCGGGACTAAATCTATGACTTCATTGGTTTTGGGAACTCTCAGGTGAGAAGATTCTCTCTACAAATGTAAACTGGTACTTTCTCTGCAAATTATGATAATAGGGAATTAGCTGCTTAGAGTAGTGGTATCAAACAACTAGAAAAGTGGGTTTTTTGGTACCCAAGAATTAGAAATAATGAGTATGTACATTGGTGATTGGTTAAATAATATGATTGTGATGGAATATTATCGTACTATAAGAAATGATAAGCAGGATGATTTCAGAAAAAAAAAAAAACCTGGAAAGATTTTCATGAACTAATACAAAGTGAAGTAAGCAGAATCAGGAGAATATTATATACAGTAACAGCAATATTGTACATTGAAGAACTGTGAATGACTTAGTTATTTTTAGAAATTCTCAGATCCAAGACAACTCTGAAGGACTGATGATGAAAAATGCTATCCAACCCCAGAGAGAAAACTGGTAAGAGTCTGAATACAGATTGAATCATGCTATTTTTCACTTTCTTTCTTTCACTTCTTTTTTAAATTCAAGCATTCTTTTACAAAATGACCAATATAGAAATATTTTACATGATTATACATAAATAATATTGGAATGTTTAATATCTGAAGGAGGAAGAAGGAGAAGGAAGAAAGGAAGGATACAATTTGGGATTCAAAACTTTTAAAAACATTTTAAAATATTTCAACATGTGATGGGGAGGAATAAGTTACTAAAGAAAAATAGAAAGGTGGGTTACTAACTCATGCATAAAGATCCTTATGGATGCATATTAAGCCGCGTATTAAGAATGTCTATGTCTTACTGTATTTTTATTTATTTTGTTAAATATTTCCCAATTACATTTTAATCTTGTTCTTGAAGAATATTGTGCGGAAGAGGTATGTGTTCAGGTTCGTACAGGCAATATATGTGAGAGGCGTAATTTTAACAAGTTCTTCCTGGCTTTGAGACCACCTTTATCCACTATGCCATATTGCTTCTATGAATATAGAGGAGGTTAGTGGAAAAATATGTTGGAAGATGTGACTGGATCAAACAATGAAAAAGGACAAAATGTTCTAGATTACACATGAGCTTCACACACATGAATACTTTCTTGAATTTTTTTTACATCACAGTAATTTTCTTATATAATCATTCTTCCTCCCTATCCCAACTTTCTTGCCACCAAATCCTTCTTTGTAACAAAATCAGTCAAGCAAAAGCAGCCAATACAGCAACTTGTCTATGTCTGCCACATTCAGCATCCATAATCATCTGATATCTGAATCCAATATTACTCCATTCACTGATTCTGAATTCAATTGTCTTTTTGCATTGTTTTATTTCCATTATGATGAGAAAGACATGACATGCACTAGAACTATTTTAAAACAGTTCTAATCTAACCTATTCAAATGGGCAACTAGATTACACAGTGGATAGATCTCCAGGTCTGGAGTCAGAAACACTCATCATCTTGAGTTCAAATTTGACTTCAGACACTTCCTAGCAATGTGACCCTGGGTATATCACTTAACCCTGTTGTTTCAGTTCCTCATCTATAAAATAAGCTGGAAAAAGAAATGTCAAACTACTTCAGTACCTTTGCAAAGAAAACCCAGAATGAGGTTACAAAGAATCAGACAGGATTAAAATGACTGAACAACAATTGATGTTAAAAAATTTGAAACATACAGGAAAAGACACCAAGACAGGTACTCAGGAGGTACACATGTGAATTGAATTTAAGTGAGATAGAGTTTCACAAAATTGTCAATCTCATTCTTTTTTTCCAGAATTATTGAAGTTCAATGGCAGAACAAAAGTCAGGACAACTGGTGCTGCCCTATGATGCAGGGGATGACCTTGGTGTTTTTGATGTCTTAACAAGCTCTAGGTACCTCCAGAGCACCTGCTTTAGCTGCTTTTGTAGCCTTTGGAACAAATTGTTCTCATCTGCTCATTCTGAAGGGGAAGTCTTCACACACTTAGGGTAGACATCGTTTTAACTCATTGATGGGTTTGAAGCTTATTGGTTACTGTCAACCTGGTATAACTTGTCTACCAAGATAGTTACTAGATATTTGACCCTAGCCAAGTCATTGTCAGCTTCAGTTTCCTTTTCTGTAAAATGGGGGTAATAGTACCACCTATTTCCCAAAATAATTGTGTGAATCAAATGAGAAAATACATGAAAAGCACTTCACAAGATTTATTGTTATATAAATCATTTGTTATTTAAAAAAAATATTGTTCATATGCTATTAAAAGACCTTGAAGATTGTTACCAGCATGATAGGTGAATATTCTGTGGAGGGTTTCATGGGAAGATAAACAATAATTTATTAGGATGAAATGTTATGATTGGGTCTGTGCTATTAGATATTGTAACTATAATGATGATACATTAAATTGAACACAATTCAAGTGAAGAATTACATTCAGCCACTTGTGTACCTGTAGAATCCAATCTGTAATTCAAAAGAATTAGAGAAAAGGAGGAAATATGGTAGAAGAAGATACATTTCCTGAGAAAAGAAAGAAATAGAAAAGATTCAATGAACAAAGAGGCAAAAGACAGCATCTGCCTTCAAGGAGTTTATAATCTAATGAGCAAGACAATATGCAAATATACATACAAATATGTACACACACACACACACACACACACACACA
>JAJPUD010008093.1:70674-95349 GCA_023553655.1 Myrmecobius fasciatus | reverse complement strand
AAATAGATAAGCCTTTAGTTAATTTGATTAGAAAAAGGAAAGAGGAAAATCAAATTATTAGTCTCAAAAATGATAAGGGAGAACTTTCCTCCAATGAAGAGGAAATTAGAGTAATAATTAGGAGTTACTTTGCCCAACTTTATGCCAATAAATTTGATAATGTAAATGAAATGGAGGAATAGCTACAAAAATATAGATTGCCCAGATTAACAGAAGAGGAAATAAATTATTTAAATAGCCCTATTTCGGGAAAAGAAATAGAACAAGCTATTAATCAACTCCCTAAGAAAAAATCTCCAGGACCAGATGGATTTACATGTGAATTTTGCCAAACATTCAAAGAACAATTAATCCCAATACTATATAAACTATTCAAAAAAATAGGGAAAGAAGGTGTACTACCAAATTCCTTCTATGACACAGATATGGTGCTGATAGCTAAACCAGGTAGGGAGAAAACTGAGAAAGAAAACTATAGACCCATCTCCCTAATGAATATTGATGCAAAAATTTTAGATAAGATTTTAGCAACAAGATTACAGAAAGTCATCCCCAGGATAATACATCATGACCAAGTAGGATTTATACTAGGAATGCAGGGCTGGTTCAATATTAGGAAAACTATTAGCATAATCAATTATATTAATAACCAAATTAATAAAAACCATATGATTATATCCATAGATGCAGAAAAAGCCTTTGATAAAATTCAACACCCATTCCTATTAAAAACACTGGAGAGTATAGGAATAAATGGGCTTTTCCTTAAAATGATTAGTAGTATCTACTTAAAACCTTCAGCAAGCATCATATGTAATGGAGTCAAACTAGAATCATTCCCAATAAGATCAGGAGTGAAACAAGGCTGCCCACTGTCACCATTATTATTTAATATTGTCTTAGAAATGTTAGCTTTGGCAGTAAGAGAAGAAAAAGAGATTAAAGGAATTAGAGTAGGTAATGAGGAAACCAAATTATCACTCTTTGCAGATGACATGATGGTATACGTAGAGAACCCTAAAGACTCAACTAAAAAACTACTAGAAACAATTCACAACTTTAGCAAAGTTGCAGGATAGAAAATAAATCCACATAAATCATCAGCATTTTTATATATTACCAATAAAGTTCAGCAGCAAGAGATACAAAAAGAAATTCCATTCAAAATAACTGTTGATAGTATAAAATATTTGGCAATTTATCTGCCAAGGGATAGTCAGGAACTATATGAATTAAACTACAAAACACTTTTCACACAAATCAAATCAGACCTAGTCAATTGGAAAAACTTAAAATGTTCATGGGTAGGACGAGCGAATATAATAAAAATGACAATACTACCCAAACTAATTTACTTATTTAGTGCCATACCAATCAAACTCCCAAGAAATTATCTTACAGATCTAGAAAAAATAGTAGCAAAGTTCATTTGGAAAAACAAAAGGTCAAGAATTTCAAGGGGATTAATGAAAAAAAAGGCTGACGATGGTGGACTTGCTGTACCAGATCTAAAACTATATTATAAAGCAGCGGTCATCAAAACCATTTGGTACTGGCTAAGAAATAGAGTAGTCGATCAGTGGAATAGGATAGAATCACAAGACAAACTAGGCAATAACTATAGCAATTTGGTTTTTGATAAACCCAAAGACCCCAGCTTTTGGGATAAGTATTCACTATTTGACAAAAACTGCTGGGAAAACTGGAAAATAGTGTGGAAGAAATTAGGGCTTGACCCACATCTAACACCATATACCAAGATAAGATCTATAATCTGGATATAAAGAGTGATACTATAAGTAAATTAGAGGAATGTAATATAGTTTACCTCTCAGACCTATGGAGATGGAATAAATTTATGTCCAAAGAAGAACTGGAACTCTTAATTGAAAACCAGATAGATAACTTTGATTATATTAAGTTAAAAAGTTTCTGTACAAACAAAACTAATGCAGACAAGATTAGGAGGGAAGCAATAAATTGGGAAATCATCTTTACATTTAAGGGATCTGATAAAGGTCTCATCTCTAAAATATATAGAGAATTGTCTCATATTTATAAAAATTCAAGCCATTCTCCAATCAATAAATGGTCAAAGGATATGAACAGACAATTTTCAGAGGATGAAATTAAAACTATTTATAGTCATATGAAAAGGTGCTCCAAATCACTATTGATAAGAGAAATGCAAATCAAGACAACCCTGAGGTACCACTTCACACCTGTCAGATTGGCTAAAATGACAGGAAAAGTTAATGATGAATGTTGGAAGGGATGTGGGAGGGCTGGGACACTGATGCATTGTTGGTGGAGCTGTGAACGGATACAGCCATTCTGGAGAACAATTTGGAGCTATGCTCAAAAAGTTATCAAACTGTGCATACCCTTTGATCCAGCAGCATTTCTATTGGGCTTATATCCCAAAGAAATCATAAAGGAAGGAAAAGGCCCCACATGTGCAAGAATGTTTGTGGCAGCCCTTTTTGTAGTGGCTAGAAACTGGAAATTGAATAGATGCCCTTCAATTGGAGAATGGCTGAATAAATTATGGTATATGAATATTATGGAATACTATTGTTCTGTAAGAAATGACCAGCAAGATGATTTCAGAGAGGCCTGGAGAGACTTACATGAACTGATGCTGAGTGAAATCAGCAGAACCAGGAGACCATTATACACAGCAACAACAGTACTATATGACGATCAATTCTGATGGACATGGCTCTCTTCAACAATGAAATGTTTCAAACCACCTCCAATTGTGCACTGAAGAAAGCCATATACACCCAGAGAGAGGGATGTGAAATGTGGACCACAACATAACATTCTCATACTCCTTGATTGATGTTTGCTTACATTGTGTTTCCTTTATCTGATGTATCTTTTATGTAGATAAGATTTTTCTTGCAAAACAATGATAAGTTTGGAAATATGTATACATGTATTTGATTTGCCAATATTTTAACATAATTAACATGTAGTTGATATCCTGCCATCTAGGGGAGGGGTGGGGAGTTGGGGGGAAAATTTGTAAAAGAAAGCTATGTAAGGGTTATTGTTGAAGAATTACCCACACATATGTTATGCATAAATAAATAAATAAAATGTGGAGGCTGACAGATCGTGTGTGATTCTCATTATCGATCCTCAGTATTTGAGGAAATTTCTTTCTAGCTGCTAGCAGAATCTTTTCCTTGGTGCTATAGTCCTGAAATTTTGCCACGATATTCCTTGGGGTTTTAATTTTGGGGTCCCTTCAGGAGGTGATGGATGAATTCTTTCAATGGTGATTTTACCTTCTGATTCTACAACCTCAGGGCAGTTTTCTTTCAGCATTTCCTGGAAGATAGTGTTTGATTTTTTTTTTCTTCATGGCTTTCAGGAAGTCCAATAATCCTTAGATTGTCTCTCCTAGATCTATTTTCCAATTCAGTTGTTTTTCCTAGGAGATATTTCATATTTTCTTCCAATTTTTCATTTTTTTTTGTTTTTGTTTAACTGATTCTTGAAGTCTTATTGAGTCATTCACTTGCATTTGTTCAATTCTTATTTTTAAAGTGATGCTTTCTTCAGTTACCTTTTTAAGCTCCTTTTGTAACTGGCAAATTGAATTTTTTTGGTTCATTGCACTCTTTTTCCACTTCACTAATTTTATTTTTCAATAAATTGGTGTCTTTTTCATATATCTTTTGCAGGGCATCATATCCTTCTTGCACTGATTTCAGTTTATTTTCCCATTTATCCTCCAGCTCTCTTATGAGGTTCTTTATGCAATCTTCCAGAAAGGACTTTTGAAAAAGGGACCAGTGATGGTCCTTAATAACTTCCTCTGGAGTTTTGTCTAAAGGAACCTCAGGATCTCAGGTCATTCCTTCTTTCTCTCGATAAAAGCTGTCTATGGTAAGAGCTCTCTTTTGCTTCATTTTTTTTTTTTAGACAGTGTGGATGTCTCTTTAAGGCTCGGAAAAAAAATGGCATGTGAATTTCTTTCCCCTGGGGCACTTTGGTGAATTAACTTAAGGTGCTGGGCAGGTGGGGGCTAGGACTAAATCCAAATTACTCCTTAAACAAGGCAAGTCTGCCAGAACACCTGCCCCCAATCAGGGCAGAGTGTCCCGAGTACCTCAGATAAATAGGTGTTTGGAGTTTGGAGTTTGGAGTTTCTGCCACAGTAAGCTGAGTCCCACCCTCACTTCTGGCCTACACTACTGTTTATCCCTCTGTCCGAGTTAGACAAACCTGATATGAAGTTCTTCAGAGATATCAGCAAGCAGTGTCCAAATATTTCTGGATTTGTTGACTTGAAGATCAGTTCAGAGGCTTATTTTATTGTTGATTTGAGAGAAGATCAGAGGAAGACACAGGGAGTCACCTTTTCACTCCACCATCTTGGCTCCTCCCTGAGAGATTAACTTTTGATAAAGAAGAGAATATTATAAATAAACATTAATAGTCAAATGGTATATCATTAAAATTAATGTTCCATAATAAATTAGTTTGATTACAGGAAATTAAAAAGTTTCACACAAATGAAACTAATGCAGCCAAAATTAGAAGGAAAATTAGAAACTGGAAAAGCATTTTTATAGCATGATTCTCTGACAGATTATTATTTTCCCAAATAAATAGGCAACTGAACCAAATTTATAATAAGGAGAGCCATGCTCCAGTTGATAAATGGCCAAAGGATATGAAGAGGAAGTTTTCAGAAAAATAAATCCAAGCTATTAATTGTCACAGGAAAAAGTGCTTTAAATAACTACTGATTAGAGAAATGTAAATTGAAATTAATCTTAGATATCACTTCACACCTATCATATTGGCTAATGCTATACAAGAGGGAAATGAAAAATGCTAGAAGATATGTGGGAAAATTGGGACACATTCACTGTTGGTGGAATTCTGAACCACTTCAACCATTCTGGAGAACAATTTGAAAATATGCCAAAAGGGATAAAAAAACTGCATAACTAGGTTTCTGTTCCAAAGTTATCAAAGAAAAGGGAAGAGGACCTATTTGTACAAAAATATTTATAGCAGCTCTTTTTGTGGTGGAAACAAATTGGAAATCATGGGGTTGTCAATCAATTAGAAATTGCTGAAGAAATTGTGATATATGAATGTGATGGAATACCATTTTGATGTAACAAAAGAAGTGCAGGATAATTTCAGATAATCCTGGGAAGATTAACATACACTGATGCAAAATGAAGTGAGCAGAACCAGAAAAATATTTTAAACAGTAACAGCAATATTACAAGGATGATCAAATGTGAAAGAATTAGTTACTCTGATCGAGATAATGATCTTGTGATCAAGTGACCCTAAGCAAGTCATTTAACTTATATTTCTTCCAAAAATGAAGAAAGAAAAAGAGGGAAAAGGTGGTAAAATAAGATTTTAAAAAAAGGATACAAACAGAAATGAAGAAAGAAAAAAAGGAGGAAGGGAGGGAAGAAGGAAGGAAGGAAAAAAGGAAAAATTAAATAAAGGAAGGAAGAAAGAAAGGAAGGAAGGAGAAAAGAAAGGAGTAAAGAAAGGAAGGAAAAAAAACTCAGAAAATCCATACACATTAGGAAGTCATCTGCATAAAAATAATAATCAAATCCATCAAACTTATTGAAATCCCTAAGACAATAATGAATAAAGGAGACACCAAAGAATAAAACAAACATTTATATATCCATAATTAGGGCATAGTACAGAAAAATATAATCTAGAAAAAGATATTGAGAAGTCAAACTGGTATTGAAAAAAATTATAAAAGAAAAAGAAAAGTGTAATGAAAATCCAAAGATGACAATGTCAGATATATAAAGGTTAAGACAAAGATGATTGAGAAAAAGGTCATTATACTATTAAGTAACGTTCAAATTGCTTTTCTTGTTATTCAAGACCTTTCACAATGTAGCACTATAATAAACTTTTCACTCTTTCTTAGAAACATTGACTAAAAATTGGTGTCATTTCCAGACTCAAATATACATGTTTTGTGAGCCTTATTTTTTTATTAGTAAAAAGGATATATGCACATATATGTATACACACACACATATATGTATATATATATATATATATACACACATATACATGGCAGAAAATGGGCATTGATCCACATCTAATACAGTATACCAAGATAAGACCGAAATGGGTTCATGATTTAGACATAAACCATGATATTATTATAAGCAATTTAGAAGAACAAAATATTTTTTTTCCTTTCAGATCTGTGAAGAAGGATAGAATTTATGGTCAAAGAAGAACTTGAGTGCATTATGGAATAATATGGATATATTTGGATAATGGATAATTTTTGATTACATTAAGTCAAAAGTGTTTGTGTACATATTTATATATGATATTTGAAGAAAGTGCTTTAAAATATACTGTAACTAATAGTTATTATATTATCTATCCCTTTGTACACATTCTACATTCTAACTACACTTGTACATGTTCTAGCTTTTCTACTGCTATGATTTTATAACTTGGCATCCATTTGATTTTGGGCAATTTACATTTACCATTTGATATTTATGTGAATTTAGCCAACTTATTTAACCTGAATTTCTTTATTCTCTTCTATAAGATATGAATTCAAGTCTTTCCTCCTTTATTTATTAACTGTATGAATCTGCAGACGTCACAATCTCACAGCCTCAGAGTCCTCATATGTAAAATGGGAATAATTGCACCCTCCTTATAAGGTTATGATAATGATCAAATGAGATAATATTTACAAAATCATTTGCATATGTTAAAGCACTATATAAATTCTGATTGTTATGACGATGCCCAGTCCAACTCTTGCTTTTTTGTATGATATACCAGTGCTTGTATTCTGTTTGAAAAAACATTTAAGAACCCAACATCCCATTCGGACTGAGATGAGTCAATAAAAGAAAACTTTTTTAAAGATAGAGGCAGAACTAGAATAACAGCAGGATAGTGTAGTGGGAAGTACTTTGGAATTGAAGTTAGGGTATTTAGGATTGAATCCTGCCTTTTTCATATATGACCCAGGTGACCTTGAACAAATCTATTGTTTTAGCCTTAGTTCACTAATCACTAAATTCTCCTTGATATGTAGAAAATGCTAAATAAGATTTTGAGAATGTTATAGGGAGGATTTTGGGTTAGGTATGGGTTAGATTAAATGACCTGTAAGGTCTTCTGAATTCTATGACTATTACTGGTCTTGCTGTAATTAAGGTCCATTAGGTATGCAATATTTTTATGATCTTACTAATTGATAACTCTCTTGTTCCCCCTAACCCATAATGAAGTTACTAGCATATACTGTGACACTAAAAATCTGGAAAATCTCATCCTATACCTATAATATCTGTGTGTTAATCACCAAGTTTGCAGTTTCAAGTAAATTGCTTAATAATAATGCTTAATAATAATGAGTAATCATCTGATTCATTTATTAATAGGATGAAGTTTGTTGGTGGGGATTGTGATGGTAGTTGCTGAGGTGGTTGCTGTAATAAAACAATAGTGGTGATTAGTGATGGTGATAGTGTGGTTAAAATTCTAGATCTGGAATAAAAGAATCAGAATTCATGGCCTGCATTAACAGAGTATAGGTATAACACTCATACATCTGAATACAAGCTGAAGCATAATTTTCAACTATATTTTTTTATTATTTTATTTTGTTTGAGTTTTGTTTTGCAACATGACCACCAATTTAGAAATATTTTTACATGACTTTATGTATATAATTTATATCAAATTGCTTATCTTTTTAAAGATGTAGAGGGGAAGGAGGAAAAATTCTAATATATAACTGAAAATGAATATATAGTTAATAATTTAAAATTAATATATAGTTATAATTTTGCAAGCATTTAGAATATATTTATTAAAATAAATTAAAATAATAATTAATAAAACCCATTCTTAATGAGTTATAGGAAATTATACCTGTTACTATTTACTCAGATGACTTTTTTTCAAATACTTCCACTCTTTTAGCACCACTTAACACATGTATAAAACAAGTGCTTTGGACCAAACAATTTTTAAGTTCCCTTCCAGCTGGAAATTCTTTGTCCTACATTTTAAGTCACCATCACTATACTAGTGCTGTTTCGGCTGCTGCTTGCTTTTTGTACTTCAGTTCAGTAGTTAAGATGAATGAATGCTGAACAACAGTTATGCTTAAATATCCTTTCCTTTTTGTGTTATAGCAAGTGTGTTATTAGTTATCAGTCTATGCCTGCAAAAAAAAAAAGTTTTCCTTTATTCAAGCAAAAGTTGATCCTTGGAAAAGAGACACTTTCAATCCACACACATGTACAACTTCTAGCTCATCTTTAATGAGTTCCACAGGAGACAGAAATAGTTAAAATAAATAGATTATGCAAAGAATTGCTTGGGCAGTGATACTAGAAGCCTAAGCCTAAGCTCTATCCCAAGTTTGAATTATCTCCATTAACGCCTGCTTCTAAACAAATACAGTAAGATGTGGCAGGAAAATGTTTTATCCAAGGGATTAAGAATAAGTGGGTTAGATGGATCCCTTGGCAGTTCTTCATGATTACCACCACATGCTGCAAATAGTCTGGGACTGCTTTCCATCCCTTCTTCATTTCCTTATGATAAAGAGACACATTGTGTACATAATGAAGGCTCACTCCCCAGGCCCATCCAACAGTAACCTTCTGTCCATTCTCCTGATAGATTGGGGGGTCTGTCTCTATCTACTTTTAGAGATTTCTCTTTTAAATTGTATATTCCAGTGTTCTCTAAAGTGTAAACGGGGAAGGGAGGGAGGATTATGACCTGGTCACAAAAAAAAAAAAAAAAAAAAGTTCATTGGATCAAGATTGTAGTCATCATTGTTTGTCCTTTGTTCTCAGAGAGGACATGACATCAGGAAGGGGATGCCAAGACATGAAAGAAAATTGGATTTAAGTAAGGAAGGCTGGGGATGTTTACCTGCCTCAATTTCTCCTCCAGAGCCATGTGGATAGAGTGTCCAGATGGAGATCAGGATGACTAGAGATGGCCTGGATGCAGTGGGAGACCTCGGCCTTTTTAAGCTAAGGATTTCAAAAGCTGAGACCACATGCATTCAGTGATTAAGGCTAGGCAGCAATTGCTTCCACCTAGTCCAAAAATAAATGAATGAATAAATGAATCTGGGAAGGGAAGACCCTCAGGCTTTCTGGCCAAAGCAGAAATAACTGTATTTTCATTCAAGCTAAGTCAGTGAGGAGTCAAACAAGGACCAAATGGGGCATGGCCTAGGACCAGGTGACCAATTAGAATCAAATTGGTTTTGGTATGAAGATAACTTGCAACCTAGTCCCTCTATAATAGCCAAATTGGGGCATTGACTCCATCAAAATTACACCTATACTTATCCCCAACACTCTTTCATTCTCTCCCTTCCCTTTGCTTTTCAAGTTCCCAATCATCTTCCTTCTACAACAAACATCATTTTATCAGAAAACTCATATTCTCTCAACCAGCAATCCACAGAAGCAGGTAAGCTTTGAGGCCATTGGGAAAATAAATTGTTTTTCCAATATTTTCATCTCCTCCTACCTTATGTTTGTGGCAGGTGTCCCTTGGATTATAGAATATGAATTCCTAAGCAGTGACAGAGGAAATAAGAACTATAGTTTTGCTGTTTATTTTGTTGGCACAATGTGGGTATATAGGATATACAATAGTGTGAGGCATGATCTCTTTCTCTCCCAAACCCCTTTAACACAGATTTTCAAATTCAGTCCCATCTTTGACTTCAAAGACTCACTGACCCATTATATTTATGCCGGTTAAGAGAATATTGTTTTTTTTTTACCTTCACAATTGTCTCAAATATATAGATTTTTGTTCTCTTATGCAGCCATTACCCTAGTCAACCTCTTCATCATCCTTTCACAGATTACTGTAATAATTAGTAACTTCCTCTAGTATCACTTCACTTCTTTACTGTAGCTAAAGTAATTTTCTAAGATTACCTACATAAAATTTTATCTTTATTAATTTCTACTTTTATATGCTATATTAATAAAGTAGGATATATATATATAAATTATAAATTCATAAAGTGTGTTTGTGTGTGAATGTATGTTTTCTTTTGTTTTCGCTTCTGGGATATTCAGATTTTAAATGTTCCATTTAGTAGAATGGCATTATGAATTAGTATTATGGTGGAATGATCCTTGAGAATGCTAAAGCTCAGAGATATAAAATAACATGTTCAAAATCACACAACTACTACAAGTACAATGTAAATTTACATCATCTGAATTCTAAGCAAATACATTGTAATATAATGGAAATAATAATACAACTGATATTCACATAACACTTTAAATTTTACAAAGCAGTGTACATATACAAATATACATACACATGTATGAATATAGGTAGATATAATATGTGTGTATGTGTACATATATACTTATATATATATTCATATTTATATCTATTATGTATACCTCCATATCTTTCTATCTATGCAATCTCACTGGAACTTCACAAAATAATTCTACAATTATGAATCATTATATATATGAGGAAGTTAAAGCTTATAAAGATTAAAAAACTTGTCCACAAAGTCACTCAAGTAATGAGAGGGAGAAGCTGTAGTTGAACCCGGGACTTATTGACTTTAAATATAGAATTTTGTCCACTATACTACAATAAGAGTGATCAACTCAAAAAATAAAGAAAATCATATTTTCCTTTTTCTATCACACCTGAGAAGATTCATGATGTAATGGACAGCAGGTTTTACCTTGAAACCAGTTCAAACTTCAACTCTAAAACATACTGACAGCAAAAGTCTAGATGTATTGCTTATATTCTCAATGCTCCAGGCAAAAACATGACTTCTATCCTGATTCTCTCAATAGTTCAACTCTTCTCTAGAGATGAATGAAGTTGTTCTGCTCTCTCCTGGGCAAGCATGTTTACATCCTGATGAAACATGTTAATTTTGACTATAATCCCATTTTTATGCCCCCAACTTCTCAGAAGAGGAACAAAGGAAAAGGCAAACATATTCCCCTCTAAAACACTGGATCTCTTCTCAACTGTCATATATGATTGCCTTTTTACAACTGGCTCTGGGGTTAAGGGCAAAAGAAGATATTGTTGATCATTTCATAACCAGTGGGTTAATACTTTACAATTGAATCAGCTTGAATGACAGATTCCTGCCATCTCCTAAAAACGAAAACATCATAAGTATTTTGGGTACTTATTTTATTCTAATTTAATAAAATTTGTGCTCTATGAGGTATGGATGGCCACATCCGATTTCCTACCCTTTTCAAAATGTTAATATTTCACTAAGATTGGGAGTCTCTCAATTTTTACTTCCACAAGCTGTGAACACTATTATTTGAAGGGACAACATTTTAAAGCCTCTCTCTTTTTTCATTTTCCCTCTGTCTTCTCCCTCGATTTTATCAAGTAGATTGAGAAGACTAAAGTTATTGAGTCTCCTCATTTTGATATTGTCAAAAATATTTATCATGTGTATAAAGCACTTTGATATATTCTAGGAAAGATGAATAGGTTGAATAAGACATGATCCTGACATCAAGTACCTTAAAACCTATAAAGAAGAAAAGATCCTAATACCACTATTTAAAAATGAAATCATTACATTGTATGGACATTTTAGAGATACATAATAAAAAAGAGGCTATGTGAATTCTAAGGGAAAGATAATTTCTGAGCCAGAAGTTAGAGTTGGATTAGAGAAAGCTTCACCCTGCTCATTCATAGTATTACAGAGGACTTTTAAAAATGGAAAGGGATTCAGAGATTCAGAGATAAAGAGGAAGATGTTTCCAAGATTGAGTATAAAGACAGGAAGATGCACGATGAGTGCAGTAATGTCCATAAGTCTGTGTGGCAAGTGTGGAACAGAGTAGTAGATCTTTTTGGCTGAAACATAGTTATGTGGAAAAAAACAGTATCGTATAAAGCTGGAAGGATCAGGTGGGGAAAATTATAGAGAATTTTAAATGCCCAGTAGAATATTTTGAATCTAACTCAGGAGACATTAGGGAACTGCTAAAGATTTTTAAATACAGTAATGAAATGATAGTATCTATATAAATAAGAACTTGGGTCTGATGGTAGCAAAAATAGATAAATTAGAAAAGGAAAGAAGAAAAGAAAGAATAACTCTTCAGAGGCTAATATAATAGTCCAAATAAGTGGTAATAAAGACCTGCCCTGAGATGATGGCAGCAGTAATAAAGAGGAAACAAGGGAATTAGGAAAAGGAACCTCAGATATTGGTTCCTTTTAAAAATATCTTTTTGTGTTAGCCCAATCAGTTGTCATTTTTGTGGCTATTTATTTTTCTCCAGGGGAAATAATTGGTGAAATCCCACATTATATATTAAGAAAATAGTTTGTATTAAATTTTCTCATGGTGAATTTCTTCTCCCTTTTACTTTTCTTCTTTCCAGCTTTCCAGGAATTAAGACAATTCCCTAACTGGAAAGACATGTTTCCTAATCATATATTGACTAGGGATCCATTCATTGCTGAGGGACATAAAATGAAAATTTTCAGCTTCATGGCTGATTGATTATTAAAAATATTTCTATAGATTGCCCAAAGGTCCAGAACAATTACAAATTGCAATTGGGATTTCATCTTGCAACAATTTGGGGAGTGCAAACTACTCAATGCACTCTAAGGTGTACTTGGTAATGTAAACATGCACCCCAAATCCCCATACTGTTTTTTACAACTTGAGATAAAGGAAACTGAGTAGAGGGTTCACATATACTCTCAGGTTTTTATTTAGACAAAACAAAGAGTGTTTGGGGATCATAACTTGATGAGGCTAGATTAGTTTCCCAATTCATAAATAGCTCCTACACTCTAGCTACTCCTGTTCACCTTGGCAGGAGTTAATTGCTCTTTTCATCCCTTTGAGGCAAATGAGGGAGTTTCTGTGCTACAAACTGATTTTTTTTTAAGACCTGAAAAATTAGAATACTCCAAAACTTTAAAGAGCTCCAGAATTATTTTATTTATCATGCTTGAGGTGCAAAATGCAAATATGGACTAAGTAAATACTTGTTAAAAGATAGTTTTTGAACTGACCCTCAGACTCCCTGAAAACTCTCATATTCCAATGTATCAATCTCCTGCTGTATGGAAGGAACCCCACTGTGAAAGTTATAATTGTATCAGCAGATCCTCATCAAGTACTCATGTTCTGTGCATTCATAATTGCAGTAAAATATCCATTATCTGTGATCAAACACTGGACCATTTTGCTCACAGGAACTTTGTTTTGCTAGCATTTTATCATTTAGGAGATTTTTAATCCAGTCCAAAAAAGGAAAAGGAAAAAACCTTTTGCATACCCCATTACAAAAAAAAAAATTTGTTTGGGGCACACATCCTCAGCATGAACTTCCAGAATTTCACTCATGCGTAGTAAGAATTTAAACCAAAAGCCTATCCTGTCTTAATCCATAATTCTTCTTCATAAAAACCTAGGTGGAGGATGTAATACCCTTAACACAAACATTCTAGAATACAAATTGTCTTTTGGAAACCAGGGTTCAAATCAGAGTTCTGCCTCTTACTACCTGTTTGGCTTCAGACAAGTCTCTTAATCTCTCCAGGCCTTAGTTCCTTCATTTATAAAATTAAAAGCTTGAACCTGATGGTTTGTCAAGTCCCTTAAAGCTCCATGTCTATGATCCTGCAATGATCCTTCATTCCACAGTCATCCATAAGAACAGGAAACATTTCATACATGTTTATTGTCTGCAAAGAAAAATTCTAGGTGATGGACATGAGGGGAGTTTGTTACAAGGCTTAGATAATGATTTACACAATCTAGCAAAATGGTGTCCATTGTAAAATAGAAAATGATTTCATTACAAAAATAAATTAAAACAATCAAGCAAAAACATTCAAGTCTCATTTATTCTTGCTGAAATCTTGTTACCTAGCACGTTATGGTCTCTTTCTCATCCATTCCATGCCCAACAAGTGGGTATAATCATAATAATTAGAAATGAGTGAAATTGGCTGCTTGTTGTATGTCTACTACCCAAATAAAGCAGATTCAGTCAATAATAGGTACAAAAAATATATAGATTGAATTATCCATGTAGCCAAGGCAGTAGCAGGTAGTTGTAGCTATGAATAATTAACCACGAAGATTTAACACCCCAGTTTTCTCTGTATATAGCCATATGACATTTACAATTTTAAATCCTGACCTTCACACACACACACACACACACACACACACATTCACACATGAAATTTTTCCTACTCTGCTGCTCAGAGAGTTTCCAACCTTTCAGCAAATGATGAAAAGAAGCCCTTGCTCAGGATGTACTGGTTGGCAGGAGATGGAGAAGCATGATATGAAGCGGCATTGTCCATGTTAATTGCTTTTAACTTGAGAGCCATCTGTCCGTAGAGCAGGAATGCCATGCAATCAAGGTTGACCCGACTGAGGGGGAGGTCAGCCTAAGCCAGGGACAATTTACTGGGAGCCATGTCATGGGGCGGGTGTGACAGGAGTGTCATTTGCTTGCTGGCTTACAGTGGTCCTGCCTAGCTCCCAGGCAGAGGTGAAAGCAGACAAAAAATAAGGGAGGGGGATATCCTTGGCGGAGAATGGGAAGAAAATATACTCAAAATGACATGGCGGTTTAGACAGACTGAGAATGCAGGGTACCAGACAAAGGAAAGCTCTGTACTCCAAATGCCTAAGGGTTTTGCTGTCAAAATAATGGTGGAGACCTATGTCTTCATAATGGATTATATGTGCAAGAACTTTTCTTTGTCAAAGTCATGATAACATAATAACTTCCACTGTGAATACAACACACTGTTCTTACGTACATTCAGCTACCTTGATATAATCTCTCCTCACTTAGATGAACTCTAAACTGATTTAAAAAAAAAAAAAACAGACAGGAAAATATACAGTCATTAGCATCCTGAGAATCAAGCAGTCTTCCTAGGCAATTTGCCTGCCCCATCAAAAACAAAACAAAATGAAAACTATTCAGATTTCCTCATTCATAAAATTATCTTTTTCTGTGATCCATTCTACCAAATTCTGGGGATTTAGGGCAGTTCATAGAATTCTTTGACAGGTTAGTCAAATAACCTAACAATCTGCAATTTTGTCAGTTGATCAACTTCAGTTTTTGAAATCTCCTACATCAACATACATAATAACTCAGAACTCAGATTTAAATTAATTATATTCTAGGGAGTTATCTAAAACATATATATATGCATATATACATATATATATATATATATATATATATATATATAAACACACATTAAGTATGGCAGAAAATCAGTAAAATCTTACCAATAAGATATCTGAGTAAGAATAATTGAGTAAGTCAGAACATTATTAATATTGACATGATTTCTCTATCATCGAATGAATAAAATTCACATGCATGAAACTGCATGCAGACTGCATGAAAGTCTGAAGTGGAAAGGCCTTAAAACATTAAACAAAGATATTAGAAATAGAAAGCACTAAAAATATCATAGATTTCAGGTTATCAGATCCTTAAAGAAGCCTATAATCATAGGCTCATTAAATATAAGACCTGGAAGGAACACTGGAATAGAATCCTTATCCATCAATCAATAAGGATTCTTGTGCCCATAGTGTCAACTTGTCCTGGGCACTGAAGTTAGAAAGACAAAAGCACTTCTTGCCATTAAGGAACTTACAGTGTAGTCAGATGAGAACATGAACATATTTAGGCATGCACAGAATAGATTAAAGGGGATGGGAGAGAGTGGCCCCATAATTTGGAGGGATCAGGATCAGGAATGTAGAGTTGAGTGATCCTGAGGGGCCATATGCTTATTACTTGATTGTACCAGGAAGGTAATCGGGACTTAGAGGGATTCATATATTTATCCAAGGGTATGGAGAGAGTATATGGAAGTGTAATCTCTAGAATCACAAGAATCTAGAAACTACTTATTGTTCTTTTCCTACAACATATTACCTTCCATCATCATTTTATTTTAACTATAGGGTTGGCATGTGTGAACATGAGTACCTGTCAGTAGACTCTCAGAGTTAATACATATGCCTCCTTCCAAGTTAATAATACAGATATGAAGCCAGGCTACAATATGCTGTTATAAGTCCATGAATCTTTTCTGTTTAGGAATTCTAATTTGGGAATTTCCAGAGAGTCCATATGGCAGCTAATCTCAGAGAGAATTGTGCTGAATAAGAAGGAAATATTGTTTCATAAACTGATGAAACTCAATTTTGTGTTAGATAGAACAATGTCAATGACTTCAATTAGTCCTTAAAATAAATAAGTGATCAGTACTGCCTAATCATTATATGCTTATTGCCAGATGTTTTCAATAAAAAAAAACTGATATGACTAAAGCTCTTTTTAATAAGGAGAGTGGAAGCCATTTTCTATACTAAAGGTAGTGTTAAAGGGAAATTTTCATATTGCCTAGTTATGTAGAGCTTTTTTGTTCAGGGTTATTTATCCCACTGATATAACATAGTCTTGTAGAGTAATAGAATAAATTTGGCCCTGAATGTTAGCAGATCAAGCAAGAATCAATGTTTTCAATAAGTTGACCTTACTCCTCTAATTTTTCCTCCATTCTGCCTTTAGATTCATTTTCAAGTATATCACTTTATATTGATAAATGGTCAAAGGATATGAATAGATAATTTTCAGAAGAAGAAATTAAAGCCATCTATAGTCATATGAAAAAATGCACTAAATCACTATTGATTAGAAAAATACCAATTAAAACTATTCTGAGATATTACTTTACCCCTCTCAGGTTGGCTAAGATGATAGGAAAAAATAATGATAAATGGTGGAAGGGATATGGGAAAATTGGGGCACCAATTCATTGTTGGTAGAGTTGTGAAATGATCCAACCATTTTGAAGAGCAATTTTAAACCATGCCCAAAGTCTATCAAACTATGCATACCCTTTATCCATACTGTCAATACTAGATCTGTATCCCAAGAAAATCATAAAGGAAGGAAAAAGACCCACATGTGTAAAAAACTCTTTGTAGCTGCTCTTTTTGGGGCAGCAAAGAATTCATTTATTTTTTTTCCTTTCCCATGGTTTTTCCCTTTTGTTCCAATTTTTCTCTTCCAATATGAGTCATAAAGAAATGTATATTAAAAAATAAAACTGGAAAAAAGAACACAAATTTATTTCAGGTAACCATCATTTTCAGTAATGTTTAGTGGTTTCCAATTCTGTATAAAGTTTGCCAAAGAAATCAGGCAAGTCAACAACCTTTTATTAAGTACCTATTATATGTGACTTACTTTACTAAGTAGTAAGAATACCAAGAAAAACATAAAAAGCAGGCCCTGATTTCAAGTAATTTATATTTTAATAAGATAAAACCATGTAAACAATTATGTACAAAAAGGAAATATGCAGCATAAATTGGAGATAATCCACAGAGAAAATACATACCATTGAGCTTTGGATTGAGGGAAAGTATGAAAGACTTATGTCAAGATAGATTTTAGTTAAAACATGACAGAACCTAGGAGGACTAGTAAGTTGTGATAAGGAGGAAGATATTGTTAAAGTTGTTGTGGTGCAAAATTTAAGAAAACTGGAATAATCAGAAGAAACCAGATTTGTAGGACCATAAAAGCTAAATAGAGAATTTTATATTTGAACCTAGAAGCAGTAAGGATCCAATATACTTTATTGAATGAGGTCATATATAGTGAGAATAGCACTTGAGGAAGATTATTTTACCAAATGAGTATAGGTTATTTTGAAGTGGAAAAAGACTTAAGCCTAGGAGACCAATTGAAAGCCTATTGGAAGAGTTTAGGCATGAGGGAATAAGGGCTTAAATTGAGGTGGTACCAGTTTTTTTTTATAATTAAAGCTTTTTATTTTCAAAGCATATGCATTGATAATTTTTCAGAATTAACCCTTGCAAAACCTTATGTTCCAATTTTCTCCCCTTCTACTCACCCCCTCTTTTAGATGACAAGTAATCCAATATATGTGAAACGTGGTAAAAATATATGTCAAATCCAATATATGCACACATATTTATACAATAATCTTGTTGCACAAGAAAAATCAAATCAAAAAGGTAAAAAAAATGAGAAAAAATGCAAACAAACAACAACAAAAAGAATGAAAATCCTATGTTGTGATCCATACTCAGTTGCCACAGTCCTCTTTCTGGGTATAGATGGCTCTTTTCATCACAACATCATTGCAACTGGTCTGAATCATTTCATTATTGAAAAGAACCATGTTCATCAGAATTGATCATCATATAGTTTTGTTGTTGCCATGTACAATGATATCCTGATTCTGCTCACTTCATTTAGCATTAGTTCATGTAAATCTCTTGAATCTCTCTGAAATCATCCTGCTGATCTTTTCTTATAGAATAACAATATTCCATAGCATTCATATATCATAAATTATTCAGCCATTCTTCAATTGATGGGCAAACACTCAGTTTCCAGTTTCTTGACACTACAAAAAGGGATACCACAAACATTCTTGCACATGTGGGTCACTTTCCCTCCTTTAAGATCTCTTTGAGATATAAGCCCAGTATAAACACAGCTGGATCAAAAGGTATGCACATTTTTATAGCCCTTTGGACATAGTTCCAAATTGCTCTCTACAATGGTAGGATCAATTCACAACTCTACCAACAATTTATTAGTGTCCCAGTCTTCTCATATCCCCTCCAACATTTGCCATTATCTTTTCCTGTCATCTTAGCCTATCTGAGAAATGCTTAGTGGTTCCTCTGAATTGTATTATTTTTCATTTCTCTGATCATTAGTTATTTAGAGTACCTTTACATATGACTAGAAATAATTTCAATTTCTTCATCTAAAATTGTTCATATCCTTTGACTATTTATCAATTGGAGACTGGCTTAAACTCTTATAAATTTGAGTCAATTCACCATATGTTTTAGAAATTAGGCCTTTATCAGAAACTTTGAATGTAAAAATGTTTTCCCAGTTTATTGCTTTCCTTCTAATCTTGTCTGTATTAGTTTTGTTTGTACAAAACCTTTTTAACTTAATATAATCAAAATTATCTACTTTGTGTTCAATAATAAACTCTAGTTCTTCTTGGGCCACAAATTCCTTGGTGGTATGAGTTTTAAAGAAAAAAGGAAATGTACATAAGTGATTTCAATAAGGTACAATTCATAGGATCTGACAACTGGTTGTATAAGAAGGATGAAAGAGACTGAGGAATGGAAGATATTAACCTATATTTTAAACCCAGATGATTGGGAGAATGATGGTGTTTTCTACAGGAAAAGGGGAATTAGGAAGAGTGGGATGAGAGGAGATAATTAGCTTAGTTTTAGCCAAATGGAATTTAAAATGTCAGGGGCAGCTAGGTGGCACAGTGGATAGAGCACCAGCCCTGAAGTCAGGAGAACCTGAGTTCAAATCTGGTCTCAGACACTTAACATTCCCTAGCTGTGTGACCCTGGGCAAGTCACTTAACCCCAACTGCCTCAGCAAAAAGCAAAAAAATAAAAAAATAAAAAAAATAAAAATAAAAAAAATAAAATGTCTGTGAGACATTCAGTTTAAAATTTCCAATAAGCAGTTGGATTCAGGGAAGATTTGAAGTATATTATCAAGTATTTGCATATTTGTCCTGTGGAAAAGGATTAGATTTATTTTCCTTGTCCCCAAAGGATAGAAATAGGTATAAGGTGTAGATAAGAGAAAGGAATATTTATTTTGATATAAAGCAAGTTTTTTAAAACATATTTTGTATTGGGTTTCTTTAAGCAGTTTGGTAAAGTCTATAAGTCTTTTCTCAAAATAATATTCAAAACATAAATACATATATATATATATTACTTCAAAGGAAACCAATTATTTTAAAATGCATTATTTAAAATACTTTTATAAAAATAAGGTCATCAAACCCAATGAATCTTCATATTATAAAAGGAAAAGCTTTCTAGCAATTGGATTTTACAAAAAGTCAAAGCATTTTATTTATTCATTGGAGGTCTCCATACAATGATTGGACTATTGGGGATGTAGAAATCTTTGAGTCAGGTTTGGCCTAGAGGATTCACAGATACTTTAAAACCCTTAAATCCTGTGACATTGTAAAGAACCTCAATTTCAATTGTGGACTAATTTAAGAGTCATAATCTATCTTCTAAGTTATGATGTACATGGACCCTCCAATCTAAATAAAAAATTATATGCATTTTCTGCTTAAAACTTCTAGAATAACCTATCTTAAAGATCCTCCTCCCTTTATATCTATAAAATCCTACTTGCCTTTCTTGTTAACCCCAGACTAAAGTGATTATATCTCTTTTCTAAACTTATTTATTCATCAATTAGATCAATAAATATTAAAATTTAACTGTATATTACCTATTGTGATAAGCCTGGGAATACTAAGACAAAAATGGTCCCTGCCCCCAAAGAGCTTAAATTATAATAGGGAACACATAAATAAATAAGCCTATAATATATCCATAGACAGGGGCAGCGAGGTGGTGCAGTGGATAGAGCACCAGCCCTGAAGTCAGGAGGACCTGAGTTCAAATCTGGTCTCAGACACTTAACACTTCCTAGCTGTGTGACCCTGGGCAAGTCACTTAACCCAAATTGCCTCAGCAAAAAGCAAAAAAATAAAAATAAAAAAATAAATAAAATATCTATAGACTAGATACAAGGTAACCTTAGAAGGTAAGTTTCCAGAATTTAGAGCAACTAATAAAAGCTGCCTACAGAAGGTATCTTTTCATTAAGCACTTTAAGGAAGCTAGGTATTCAATTAGTTCTACAGCTAATGAGGGAGAACATTTCAGGAATTGGGAACAATTAGGGAAAAACATAGAAATGGGAGATGCAATATCTTGTGCAAGGAACAAGAATTAGGCCCTTGATAACTAATTGAATATAGGGGTGAAATGTGGAGCATGATACCAATATTATAAGCCTATGTGGCTTGAAGGGAACCAAGGAAACTCAGAAGCCAAGATAAGCAAGGGGAGGGTCAGATAATAATGTAAAATGCTTTGTCAGTAAATACAGTGACATAAATCAGAAACAGCAAGTGGGTCAGGATAACTACAAAGTAGATTCATGGAGATGGGAGTATATGTGTGAGGGAGCAATAAGGTGCCAGAGCATAAGAGGACAGAAAATGTTGATAGACCAAGGTTTTGAAGAGCTTTAAAAGTAAAAAAAAAAATCTATCATTTTACATTTTATCTTGGAAGTAATATGAAAACAAATAGAATTTATTTTATATATAATATATTAAATATATAAAATATAAAATATATATTTATTTTATATATAACCTATGATTAAGAAAATTATTCTGAGGGGCAACTAGGTGGCACAGTGGTTAGAGCACCAACCCTGAAGTCAGGAGGACCTGAGTTCAAATTTGACCTCAGACATTTCCTAGCTTTGTGACTCTGAGCAAGTCCTTTAATCCCAAATGTCTCAGGGGAAAAATAAATAATTATTTTGAAAGTTGAATGGAAAATGAATTTGAGGATGAAAAATATAAACAGGGATGTGATAAGGCATTTTCAAGAGTTTCTAGGAATAATTTCATGTTTTTAGGTGTAGATAACCTACGATTGAAAAGGGGCCTTTTCTGAGAAGGATTCAGAGAAGCAGTGTTATATCCACTTGGCAAATGGATCTATTATTATTTAGGTTTTCTCTTCCATCTTAGTGACATCAAAGTAGATTATAAATACCCTAACTCAAGAATTAGATCTTATCCTTCTTTTGTATAACTTTATTCACAATTAATATTCCAAATAATATTTATACTTTGATTTCATTGATTTGATTCCACAAACCTCTAGATTATCTCATAGCAATCAATGTAAAAGTCCTAACAAGACAAGGATTACTTTTCATTGATTTTTGAGACCATAATAATGCATTTAAAATTTTGCATCTTTGTATGAAATTACCCCTTCTGTAAAATACTGTCCAATGCTAAGATACAAGGTAGTGTGGGAGTAGGAGAATGTGAGAGGTTCAGTGAGGTACTTTAAGAGACATTTGTAGTATTCAAAATCAAATGAAATTCATGCCTTGCATCATTATTGCATTGTAACAGACTTCTCTTATTTTTCTCCCATTTCAAATAATCAGTGAATTATCAATACACTTGATTATCAGTTGATAACAGCATTATCTCTTTGAAAATGGCAGGCAGGCAGACAACATGTCAGAACAGGTTGGCAATGAATGCACGGTTCATAATCAGGACATTTGTGACATTGGTAGGCAATCATCCGAGAATATTATACATTTGAAAATCAGGCCATTTGTAGGTTAATGGTAGTTGAAAACCCTGAGATGCAGAGAAAGTGTTTTCTAGTAAATAGAAAATTAGATTGAGAACAGAAAATCAGTTCCCTCACTAATACTCTGTAATTCTTGGATTTTTTTTATCTTTACAACTAATTTTCTTTACTTCTCAAGTTAATAGATGTTGTTTGAAAGGTAAGAGCACATATTGCTTTATATTAAAGTTTTAAACATACATGTATTTTAGAATCCTTGTAACTAAATCCTTTTGCAAAGCAAAATCTAGGTTTCCATCTTTAGGGTGTTTAAAAGAAAAACATAGTAATAATTTATTTTACATAATGAAGACATTCATTTAAATTATACCAATTCAGAAATAATGATCATTGTAAAGTATAGAGAAAAAATTAATGAACAATGAAACAAAAATTATTTTAAATGCAACAATACTCTGAAAACATAATAAAGGGGGGATATTTAAACTTAACCAAGAGAACAAACTATTTCAATTACTTTCAGAAAACTCAAATTATTCATTTACTAATTGCAAACAACTCTAGCATTAATAGAGTATATTTTAATTATTTGCAAATATGATCTAATTTGATCTTTGCATTAACCCTATGAGGTAAGTAATATGGTAACCTCTTTTGAATATGGAAAAACAAAAAAAGGAAAAAGCAATCACTTCAGGCACTGTCTTAAGACCTAGTGATAGAAATATGGTCAAGAAAGACACCAGGTTAGATTCTATTAGGGAAATCAATACATATAAATGAAATAGTAATTGAAAAGTAGAGGTATGTATGACAAGAACATATCTTTGGCAGAATATTTTGGAGGTATGCAGGAAGAGTCATGATAGACTCAGAACTAGGCAAGATAAAATGAAAGTTCACCAATTAGAGGTCTGGGTCCCAGTGACAGGAATCTGAAATAGTGTGGAAAGATACTGAAAAGAAAGCTGGGGTACTGGAAGTAGGCTTAATTACCAGGATATGTTTTCAGAGGGACTACATTACTTACCCAGGGTCACAGAGCGCCTAAGCATCTAAGTTATGAATTAAATTAAGATCTTTCTAACTCTAAATTTGGGATTCTGGCTCATTAGGTCTCCTGAAGAGCCAGATAAAGAAACTGGTTTTTATCATCCATCTAAAGGAAATAAGAAATATAATTTCATGGGACATTTGATCATCTCATATTGCAGTGCTTATGATAAATATCTATGAAAAGGCTATCATGAAGATAATTATGACTTATGCATCAATATCACTTTCAAAGGAACAAATAGAGAATTAAAATCCTCCAAATTAAACCAACACATACTTTAATATTTATTAAATTCAATGCATAAAGGAAGGTAGGATTATATCTATACATACATATATTCTATGGAAGTATAGATAGATGTTATACACACAAATGTGTATATATCTATATATTTGAATACATTTATATACCTCCTTATATACATTCCTATGGATGTACATCTTTATGAGTCTAAAAGTAAACTAAAACTTTTGGACACCCAGTACATATACACTACTGATAATACTGATAATTAACAAGACTCTTCAAGTATCAAAAATAAGGCCAAACATTTATAGACTATTTTCCCTATAGGACTGTTGTGATTGTCAAATGAAATAATTGATAGTCTATTATCATAAAGTCCTATGAAACAATATAATTTCTGGTATTTTTTTAAGAATTAAAAAAAATGTTCTTCTAAAATATTTGACTAGTACTTCTAAGTTTTATGAATAAGAAAGATTAAATTAATGATGGGTGTTAAAAATTGAGCTGTGAAATATCTCTTCCAAAACTTTGAATGACTATGCAGCATCCCCAAATCTTTTGTAACCTTTAGAGATTAAAATTATATGGGTGTATATATATATATATATATTCATATATATATACCCATTTAATTTTAATTATATATGTAGGTATGCATATATGTGTAAATGTATGTATATGTGTATATATATGTTGTATATAGAAATATATACATATATACATATATATTAGATTATTCAGACTACAAACAGGAACTAAGCTATTTTATAAATGGCTTATTAGATTGTCAAGAAGGTCTAGAGTGATGATTATTAGTTATATAGTGCTTATTATATGCCAGGTACTGTGCTACCCTGGATATTAGGTACTACAATTATGATCTTTTTTTTATAAATAAGAATGAGCCAAACAATGGTTAGTTAAAAGATTTTTAATATAAAACATAGATACAAGGCCTCCTTCAAACATTTACTAGCTGTGTGACCATAGTGAGTGATATAACTCCTCAAAGCTTCATTTTCTTATC
>JAJPUD010008093.1:46682-70664 GCA_023553655.1 Myrmecobius fasciatus | reverse complement strand
GATAAAAAAACTGCATTTGGAGATAAAAGACTTAGTTTGAATACTAGAATTGTGAAATTCAAAAAGCACTTATGAGACTACTCTTTTCCAGACTTTTGTCATTTGAGGCAAATTCTTTTAATTTCTCAGTGCATCAGTCAGTTGTCTAAGACTATGAGTTGCAGAAGTGGAATTTATTTGCTTTCACGAGAATGTTTCCTAGATCTGGAAGTTTCCCACAGTGATGAAGTTAAGGTATCATAAAAAAAATAAAAAAATCAATATTAGACATGCACTGTATGATTGACACTGAGTCAGTCTCTTCTCAAGGTCCTAACTTTACTATCTGCAAAATAAGAGGATTAGACTTGTTGATATATAAAATCCTTTTCTACTCTGAATCCTATTCTCCTATAAATGCTGAAATGATACAAAGGATTAGCCCGCCTCTTATTTTGATTTTGCCTTTTCCCTAATTGAGGAAAGGCCAGGGTAATAGATAACCTTTTTGGTCAAATCCAAATCAACAGTCACCTTCAGCTGTTTTTCTGGCAGTGTCTTTATCAGAAAGCTTGACTTTATAAAGCCCTAAATCTTTAAAAGCTTCAGTGTTTACATTTGGCATTAAGGATGTGACAAGCAACTTTGTGCTCCATAGAGATAATGACTCTTTTGATAATCACAAGCATATTCCAGATCACAAATGCTTCCATTAACTCCATGCACAAAGCAGGAGATTCTTACTATTTAAACAAACATTTTTTTTTTCTGAAACTTCATACTGGTTTCAGCAGCTCTGAAAACTGACATCTCGTGCTTTTTTTTTTTTTAAGTTGAATTACCTTAGTCAGGTAAACTCCATCAAACAACTGGGATTTATTAAGCACCTACTATGCTCCAAGCTAAGTGCTAATGATATGAAGAACAAACAAAACAGTCTCTACCCTAAAGAACTTTATATGTGGAGCTAAGTGATTGATGAGCAAGGCAAATGGGATAGTGAGATATTTGGGCTAAGATAGGACTCAAGAGATAATTTTTAAGTGATTGTTCTCCAGAAGGCACTTATTTACTTCAATATTTCAACAAATCACTTGTCTCCTTTATGTGACTAGTCATTCTCAAAGTACAGGTCATAAACCATCTATACCTTCTCATTCTGTATTATTCCATTTTATGTTCTTTCCCAAAATTATCCAGAGTATCAATCTGAAGAAGGTCTTCCTTCAAATCTCTTAATATAACTCAGATACAGAATTAGGAGTATCTGTCCTCTACATATTTTTCTTGCAACAATTGCCTTGTCCTCTGAACCAATATTTCCTTATATATATATATGTGTGTGTGTGTGTGTATATATATATGTGTGTGTGTGTATGTGTATGCAATTAATCATGATAATATATATGTAGAATATATTATATATATATGTGTGTGTATGTAATTAATGATAATATATATAGAATATATATCATATATACATGTGTGTATGTAATTAATCATGATCATATATGTATAGAATATATATTTTATATATGTATGTATATATATGTGTGTGTGTAATTAATCATGATAATATATATGTAGAATATATATTAAATATACGTGTGTGTGTGTGTGTGTGTGTGTGTGTGTGTGTGTGTAATCATGATTCACAGCCTGAGAGGATCAGAAAAGGAATAATTGTGCCAAAAATGGGTTAGTCCCTCTAGAGGAGGTAGTTCAGTGATATTGTATAGAGTGGCCTAAGCTGTTCACTCAAGGAGAATGACATGACCACTGCAATAGCTTATTAGAAAAGACTTTGACTATTTTTGTTAGCTACATTTTGAAGCAGTTCTAAGAACTATATATGTTTCTACGCTCACAGACGAAAAAGCCAGTAAAATGAGGGTGAGAGACATTGAAGTATATATTTCACATTGTTAGGGGAATAATGCCTTGTTAAACTTAAATTTCCATGTAAATATAATTAGTCATTAACAATTTTTCATTAAAATAACAATAAGAAGCCTGAAATTGATCAGTAAAAGAAAGGTCAAGAAGACCTGAGATCAAATCTTATTTCAGATACTTGCCTGTTTGGCCCTGGATATCAGATAGTTTTTCTGTACTTCACTTTCCTTATTTGTAGCAGAATTGTTATGAGGATTAAATGAGTTAACATGCAAAAGCACTTAGCAAAGCTTAAAGCACTGTAAAAATAATTATTATAAGAGGGTAGTCAAGCAATCACTAACATGGTTTCATTCATCTCACAAACATTTCCTAACCAGCTGTTTTATGTGAAGTTATTTTATGTGGTAAAAAAAAAATACAATAATAAATAAGACAAAGTCTGCTCTCAATGAGGTGATGAACCAACAACCTAGTAAGGAGGGAAAAAGTAATCAAAGAGGAAAAAAAGAAAAAGAGAGACAGGAAGAGGTAGAGAAGAAGGGTGAACAACAGGATGAAAAACAGACTATTATCAACATATAAGATGAATGCAAGGTAATATAAGATCAAATGGAAGAAAAGCCGTTTTTTGTTTTGTTTTTGTTTTTGTTTTTTCTTTTTGCTGAGGCAATTGAGGTTAAGTGACTTGCCCAGGGTCATACAGCTAGGAGATGTTAAGTGTCTGAGACCAGATTTGAACTCAGGTTCTCCTGACTTCAGGGCTGGTGCTCTATCCACTGTGCCACCTAGCTGCCCCAGAAAAGCCATTTTTTGTTGAGTATGATCATGGAAGACTTCATGGAGGAAATGGCTATAAGCTGACTGAAATATATCATCAGGTGGAGAAAAAGAAAAAACATTGTAGGTATAGAAAATATTAAAAGAAAAAGTTCAAAGGCAGGAAAATATAGAATACATTTATGAAGACATGGTGCTTATAATACCCATGATGAAGATGTCTATTCATTTTAGAAAATCACTATCCAAGGTGTTCACTTGTATACATTTTATAATAATGATTCACCCCTCTTACTAGCCTTTCACATTCCATAGAATAAAGAGCCTCTGAACTAGGAACTCTAAGAAAAATCGACTCAAATTAGTTTTTAAGTTTTTCTGGGCCAGTTTTTCTGTCAATCCATCACTCCACTCTATTCAACCAAATGGAAGATGCTAACTCAACTTTCTAATATTTGTTATTTTTTGTTGTCTACATATTGTTTTCCTTACTATTTGTCTCCCAATTTCGCCTCTCCATTTGTTATCCATATTTGTTGGTTATAACTGACTTTTGTAAATGGTTGGCTTATTCAAGATAATACCTTGGGATTCTGGCTGTTGGTATTGGTGACAATGTAATCAATAAAAGGAGGATTTCAGTGGAAGTAAAGAACATACAACTCAAAGGTGATAGTCACAAGCTTGCAGTCAAGCAAAGTCCAAGTATCTGGATTCAGCTTTGGCTAGTAGTATAACTTTTTAATTTTTAAAAGATAATAAGCATTCTCCATTTCACCTTTCTTCTTCCTCTGTCCAAATGAGAAAAAAAGAAAACCATTATAAAAAATATGAATTGTCAAAAAAAAATCTTCTACATTGGTTGTTTAGGAAAATGTGTCTCATTCTGCATCTTTACTCCATGCTCTTTCTGTCAGTAGTCTACAAGCAAAATATTTCTTCATTGGTCCTCTGGAATTGTGGTTATTCACTGAATTGATCAGAGGTCTTAAGTCTTTCAAAGTTGTTTGTCTTTACAGTGTTATCAATATAAGAATAGTTCTCCTGGTTCATTTCATTTCATTCTGCTTACAATTCTTCTCATGTTTTGTGAAATCATCCCTTTCATCATTTATTGTAGTATTCCAATCTATTCATGTACTATAAATTGCTCCATCATTACACAATTGATGGGCACCCACTCAGTTTCCAATTTTTTGGCACTACAAAAAGAGCTGATATAAATATTTAGGTACAAATGATTTTTTTCTTCTTTCTTGGATCTCATGTTATAACAATGATAATTGTTTGAATCTGTCCTATAACTTTTAGATGCACTATAATTATTTCTGAAGTTATGCATAATCAATTCATTAATTGTTGGTTGAAAATGACTATGATTTTACTGAATTGGGGCCTCCCTCCTTGAGTACTGAACACATTCCATCAATTCACCATTCTTATCCTGAGTGAGTTTACTCTGCAATGATTCTATAAATCTTTTAGTGGACTTCCATTTTCAAGTCTTTATTCTGGGTTAAATGTTTAATATTTTGTGACCATCGGTGCAATTCTTGGCATGTTTCCTTTCCAACCAATGAATACCTTTCTCTAAAAATAATAATATTAAGGAATGTGCTATAGTAGGAAGAACTCTGATCTGATCTTAGTGAGAACTGAAATTTGGTATTGAATTTGATCACTGTGTGTCCTTGAATAAATTCTGTTTAGATTCTCCATTTCTGTTATAGTCTCCAAGTTTACTTCCCATTCTGACAGTCTGATTTTAATGTGCATAAAATGAAAAATCTATTTTTGGCAAAGGAGGAAAAATGAAAAACATATAAGTAGTCAATTATAATAAATATGAATTTATAAATTTCATCATTCAGTATTTTGTAGGAATAGCTAAACTCAGTAATTGTACATTTCTTTAAAACAAATTAACAACAACAAAAAAGTCACTGACATTATCTGCAAAGATCCACTTCCTAGACAGTATTCCTATTTAATAAAAACCAGTATTCCCACAACAGTTTGAATTTGTCTGATTCAAATAAGTTCTGATGTAAGTATAACTGAGGACATTGTTATAGGTGAATAACACTTAACTCTCTCCACCATTAGAAGATAGTCTAGCACAGTATTGCTATATTTTCATTTATTCATGAAGAATTGTATTAATTTTAACATGAATGCTTTGTTACTTTGAAAGTATATTTTTCTAGTCCTGGAATACTAATAAAAATATTATTTGTTTTGTTATAATTTTCCCCTGAGGCATCAATATTTCTCTTTTCTATCCATGCTTTTCAAATTCATAAAATTCCAAACAAGTGCCAGAATTTACTCTTTTTGTAAGTGATGTAATACAGAGTAAATCTGGAGTTGTCCCAACTTAAAGAGGGCACACTCTGAGATGATGGAAATAGGATTGGTTTTAATGTTGGAGACCTAGATTTAGGTCCTTGATTTAGCACTTCCAGGTCTATATACAATGTAGTATGGTAGAAAGTGTTTTCAATTTTGATTCAGAAGATGTGAGTTTCAGTTCTAAATCTAGCACTTCTATTTACAAGATGTTGCAGTTACCCTCTCTTTTCCAATTTCCTCATGCAAAATAAAGAGATTTGTCCAGAATACTTATAGAGACCCTACCAATTCCACATCTACATTCCTATGAGTGTTAAATAAGTCAGTTATTTTACAGTGAAATGGGGATACTGCCCTGCTAACTTGATAGAATTATAGTGAGATGAAAGTGAGATACTATTTGTGAACAAATTTTGTAAACTGTGAGAAACATGGAATGTAGTGTAAAGAGTCTTTTGTTTGGAAACAAGGGGATTATATTTAACTCCTTGATGTTCAGTGGTATCTGTAGACCTCAGGGAAGACATTTGACTTCTTTGTACCTCAGTTTCCTCAGCCATAAAGTGAGAAAACATTCATTTTTGTAACTTGATTTTTCTTAATTCTATTTTGAGAGTTTAGTTTTAAGAATAACTTGGGTTCAAATCCCTTTTCCAACACTTATTAGCTCTGTGACAATAGATAAGATACAGAGAAACTTGACTTGCTCATGGCTGCCCAGCATTTTAAAAGGTGCAAAACAAACAGTGTGAAGTTTAAAAATTGTCTCTATGGGCTGAGGATTATGGAAGGTCACAGCTGGTTAAAGTGGCTTCTGATATTTGGGCCTTAAAGGCTATGTAAGAATTCCACAGACAGAGAGAGCAGGAGGTACATTTCAACTGAAAGAAATAATAGAAGCAAATGCTTGGAGGATAAATCAGTGATAATCAGGAAACATAATTAATTACTCCAGTGTGACTGGACTGCTGAGTGAACAGAAAACTCAAATTATGCATATACAGTAGTTGTGCTTTATTTTCTTCATTTCAACTTGGATGCTAAATGTTTTTATCACCATCACTCTATGATATTAATTTGATTCAGTAATATGACTTTTGCTTTGGCAGATCACCAGCTAAAGACATTTTAAACATGATATGCTGTTAGTTAATATTTTTAAAGACACAAGCACAGTTGTCATGAAAAGGAATCTTTTTTTCTGTTTTTATGTCTATGTAATTATTATTGATAGAATTCAATTTGAAAATTTCGCACAACTTTGGTTTAACTTAGAATCATAATTGCATCAAAGTACTAGAGGCATCACATCTCTACAGATTCTCACAGGACATCCTAATGTTTTTGGTTGTTCGGGAAAATTCCACTAATTTAATTTTTTGTAGACTTAATAGGGATCAAAGTCTTCCATTGAGTCCTCACTTGCATCTCAAATATACCAGTCAATAAATCAGTTTATCCTTTTGTTATCCCTTTCTCTCACAAAATTAGTCCATTTCTTTTTCAATATTATTTGATAATAACAAGTACTCATATAGTGCATTTTTGGTTTTCAAATCACTTTACAAACATCATTGCATTTGATCTCAGAAAAACTGTGGAAAACAAGTTCTATTCATATCCTCATTTTTGCAAATAAGAAAACCAAAATAGCTCAGGGTCACACTACTACTAAATGTCTAAACCGCTATTATAATTCTGACTTCTAGATCTGCAACAATATTTGTGTGATCTTGAATAGGTCACTTCATCTCTTTGTGCCTCAATTTACTCAGGTATAAATTAAGATAATTTAATTATTTTTTCTGACTTGATTTCCTCACTTCTACATTAAGAGAACTGAACTTGGATACTTTTTTCCTCTCTTCCCTTTAAATTCTATACTATTATCATATGAACTGAATGATAAGAAGTCCAACATTATCAACCATTTTAGCTTTTTTGTAATTTCTTTTTTTCTTATATTCTACCCTGTTTATATACACCATCCACCTATATAAATATATTTTTAATTGTCCAGACTCTATATTGACTCATGATTGGCAACCTTACAACAGTGGTAGACTACTGGCATTTTTAATGAATCTGTTGAATCTGGAAAAGGCTTGGGGGTCATTCAAGGAGTTTACAAATTTCCTAAAGAGAACTTGATCTCCTCTTCAAGTCAAGCCTATTTAACAAATATTTATTAAGAGCTTACTAACTTCTAGGCACTATGATAAACACTGGAAAAAAACAATACAAAATACTATACACAAAGGGAAATTGAAGCAGAGGGGGAAGGGGGAAAGGAGAAAGGTATTTATCTTGAGACAAGGAGAGAAAGAGTCTCAGAGTCAGAAACAGAGATTAATAGGTATGGAGTTAATGGGAGATCCTATGCACTTTCCTTAAAATGGAGGTTCCAGAAGGAATTGAACAATCAAAGGAAGAGGATATAGGGAAGGACTGATTATACAAAGTTATAAGGGCTATGGAATGTCAGGAATGGAGAAGAGAAAGGAATGAAAGAAGGACAATATTAAATTGTTATGTCTTTCCTAACAAACACAGATAGATATGTTCTTTAGGTCGTCCATTTAATGGCATGTCATAGTCTAAATAGATGTTCTTCATTCAGAAAATCACTGAGTAAAAGTCACCAAAAATCTCCTAATTTCTTAACCCATTATCTTTTTTTTCTCAGTCCTTATACTCCTTGACTTCTACTTAGTATTTGATGCTATAATTAATTCTTTCTGTATTTTTTCTTGGTTTTCAAGGAAAATGCTAACATACTCTCCTTCTTATCCTCCTCCATCTTCTACACCTCCTTTTTCTGTTTTGCTTCTTAACTCCTGAAGGTGATGTGATATTTTTAGCATACTGTATGATACCTTCTTACTATCTCCTATGTTATTCTCTTTCACGTTTCTGCTTCAACCCAACTTGATGATAGAAAAATTTCTCACTTCAGGCCTGATATTTCCCATATTCTGCAGTTCCAATTTCATGTGGATTTTCCATTGCCAAATTTAACATGTCCCAAATGAGCTCATTATTTCATTCCCCCATTCAATATATTTTCTTCTTCATGAGTTCAGTATTACCATTGATAGCACTAATCACTTATGTTTGAAATCATAGCATCTTTTATGCTTTTCTTCTCCTTTTACTCTCATTTTAAATCAGGTTTCAAGTTCTCTAGGTTCTACTTCTTTAGTATTCATTTGCAAACCATTTAGTCCTTGATCCTGACACTCTCTACCCTAGTACAATCCAATATCACAATAATTTTCTATATTACACTTCTATTTTCAAATTTTCATGAGTCAGACTTAACACACTGCTAGATTAATCTTCCCAATGTATGGACATTGATACCTCCATCCTATATGATGCATAAATTAGAACACAAGATTAAAGTTAGGAAGACGTGAATCTAAATACTGATTCAGGCACATACCAATTGTGTAACCTCAAACAAGTTAATTAACTTATTGAGGCCTCAATTTCCTCAGATAAAAAATGAGAGTTAGGTAGGATGGCCTCTCATTTCCCACCTACATCCAAATCTAAAATTATCTTCTGTTTTAAAGCCTTCTGAGACTTTCTATTGCCAAGTAAGAAAAAGTCAAAGGGCTTAGCCTGGTATTATCCTAGTCTGGTATTAGTAGTGGTATTAGTAGTATTAGTCTGGTATTATCCTAGTATTTATAGCCTTATTCTGCACTACTCAGAGAGTTTCTATGATGGCCTAATAAGATATCCTCTGTAAAGCACTTTGCCAATATTAATGTGCTGCATAAATAATAGCTATCATAATAATTGTGGTTATTATTCGCCTATATATTCTCTACTAGTCAAACTTGCATACTCACTATTCATAGGAGAATATCAACTAGCCATGCTGTGTTAGTGGGACAACAGATCTAGAAGGGACCTTGAGCATCATTTCTCCATCTCATCTTCCAAATGAGGAAACTGAGGTCCTAAGATTTTAAATTACTTGACCAAGGCCACACATTGAATTTGTACTGAGTCCTCTCCTGTCTCCTTTCTAAACTTCATTTACCATGTTCCAGTTTTCCATCACTTCAGCCCTGGAACCCAAACATGGGAAATGCCTCCAGCCCCTATTGTCTCTCTCAGTAATTGAATGGCTCTCCCATTTAAAGAGGGTACCCAGAACAATTGTGTCTTATTCCTCTCAGAGTTATACCTAGGACTTTCCCATTCCTCACTATGACTTATCTTGCTTCCTCCTTTTTTGTTGTTATGTGTTCTCTTCTCTCATCAGACTATAAACATCTGGAGGTTAAAGCCTTTTTACAATCAGTTCTGAATTCTGTATTTCAAAAACAGTATTTTGTTGCAATATTACTGATAGATTAGGAAATATTTTGAACATATTTTTGAGAATTTGAAATGATGAAATAATGCCTTCTTCAAACTAAAAGACTGCAGCCATTTGATGCCCAGTCCCATAAACTTCAGGTCTTAGTCAAAATAAAATCCTATATTTATAGAATATCTTCTCATGACATAGAAGCAGTGAATAAAGTTGAGTTAGATCATTCGCTTTCACTCATCACTCCATTCCCATCTATAGCTTGAGTTGTGGCCTGCCTAACTTGCTCAAACAGCAGGGGAAGGGGGAAACAGGTTTGAACTGTATTTCTATTTTTATCCACGTAGCAACTACAACACTGTGCTATTTTTAAAGTTCTTATATTTTAATGTGTCATTCAATGACAAAGTCTTTTAATTTTTTGCTCCTAACCCCATTTTCCAAAAAATGCCTGATTTTTTTTTATTGTGCAATTTTTGTAGCACAATTCTTTTTTGAGAATGTATATGTTCCATAACAAAATGATCTAAGCTTAAATAAAGATGAAGGTGGACATATTTGGACAGAACCATACTGGTGTAACTCAAAAAAAAAATAGAATAAACATCTCTAGCCCCTTCTCATCCCATGCTTTTCCAAGAAAGACTTTCAATTCTGTCAGAATGGGAAGGTTAAAGTTGGAGGCAAGCACTTTGTTTCCTTCAGTGAAAATGGATGCTGGGCAAGAATTATATCTATCTGTTTGCTGATACCTTGTTCATACAGTGATATGATCAGGTTCCTTCTAATTTTCTATTTGTCATTTTTGGGGGCTAAAGCAGGACTCAAAGCTCCTTCCTAATTCAAGTTCAACAACAAGAATATCAAATAGCAATATAACCCATTTATCAAAATTATAGCAAAACAAAAATCAAAGAAAGTATGCATGGGATAATATTTATCAGATAATACAGATTGAAGAAATATTGAATGTGTGGATGCACATATGTACATATATATTAAAATGAAAGAATATTTCACTGTGAATTATGAAAACTGAATTTATTTCTGTCTTTGATACCTATGTGACTTTGTAATTATCATTTAGCTTTGCTATTACTAACTTGGGCAGTGTACTAGATGACTGATAAAAGTTCATCATAGTTCTTATATTCTATAATTTTCTATTATGAATACACTCTTATTTTTGTTCTCTAAGGCATATACTTTTTCAATCATATTTTTCAGTGGTTTGCTTTTTGAAAAATGAAGATAACCAATTTGACTGGAAGTGATATGCAATCCTGGGACCTTAAATAAATGTGAACACCTGGACAATCAGATATAGCTATATTTATATATTCATGCCTTTATATTTCTTATGCATCTATTTATATATTCTCAGATACATGCACATATAACTACGTGCACATGTACTTACACAAATATATACATTTATATGTATTTGATATTAGTGGGTATGTGCATTTATCTGAGTTTATTCATTTGTATACACATGTCTATACTTCTATGGCATCAATATTTCTATGTCTCTCAGTCCTAATATACTTAGGTTATTGTTTATTTTATCAACAGTAATGACTGTTTATTTTATAAATACTATAATATATAAAAATGATTTATTACATGAGGGAAGAGGAAGCATCCTCTCTTGGATGTATTTATGCCTCTAAGTTTAATGGTACTGGGAACACTGACAGTATAAAAACTAAGTATCTTAAAAATAGCCAGGAATGACTGAATTCCCTAAGTATTCTATACATACCAATGCTCAGGCAAGAAGTTTTGTTCGATGTGGTCTTTTCTTTTTGGTGTCACTGTTCTATTAGTAAAATGTCAGGACTCCATAATTGCTAGCATTATCTTCTTTAGTAATCCAGAGGCAATCACAAAACCACAGAGCTGGAAGGAATCTGAAAAGGTCATAGAGGCCATCCCTTGTCTTAAGATGAAGACCACCTTAGACAGATCTCTGTTCCCTTCTACCTCAGAGCCTTGTTATGAAAAGTAATTAGTTCTTTAAATAGCTCAGGAAAATTAGTGAAGCCCTGTTAAAGAGACATACCAGGGTTTAGGTAATTCTGTTTTTCTTTTTATTGCCCCTCTAGAAGATAATGTACATTTTCAGGTTTAAAGAGATCTAATGGTCTATTAGGGATCAAGAAAAAACTTCATTAGTACTCTCTCATTTCTATATTATAAACTTAACTTTGGCCAAATCCCCTGCTGAGCTTCACTTCAATTAAATCAGTTCAGTTCAATTCAATTCAGCTGAACAAAATTAGTTAGACTAGGCTGTGTGCAAAAATCTAGGTGCTGGAAGAAATACGTTTAAAGTAGTAGAGCTCTATTGTCATACATATTATAGTCTTAAATAGATTTGGGTATAAACAAGTATAAATAAATAAAATACAAAATAATATGTATTTTCCTAAATAATGCTATATAAGATAATTGAGTCAGTCAAGAAGCATGCCTTATATGCCTGTTTTGTGTCATAAAATGTGGCAAGTGATGGAAATACTTTCTCTCTCTCTCTCTCTCTCATATATATATATATATATATATATATATATATATATATATAATTAGGGGCTAGGTAACTCAACTCAACCTAGAGACTATCCTATCAGCCAAGGAGAAAATTTCTTGAAGTTTTTATTATAGGAATCTGGGACTTGGACATGGTGAAGGCTGCAAGCTCTTCTCATGTCTTCTCAGACACTTTTCTTTAAATAATCTGAATAGAATGATGAAATTAAAACTATTTCTAGTCATATGAAAAGGTGCTCCAAATCACTATTGATCAGAGAAATGCAAATTAAAACAACCCTGAGGTACCACTACACACCTGTCAGATTGGCTAAAATGACAGGAAAAGATAATGATGAATGTTGGAGGGGATGTGGGAAAACTGGGACACTGGTACATTGTTGGTGGAACTGTGAACAGATCCAACCATTCTGGAGAGCAATTTGGAGCTATGCTCAGGAAGTTATCAAACTGTGCATACCCTTTGACACAGCAGTGTTTCTATTGGGCTTATATCCCAAAGAAATCATAAAGGAAGGAAAAGGCCCCACATGTGCAAGAATGTTTGTGGCAGCCCTTTTTGTAGTGGCTAGAAACTGGAAATTGAATAGATGCCCTTCAATTGGAGAATGGCTGAATAAATTATGGTATATGAATGTTATGGAATATTATTGTTCTGTAAGAAATGACCAGCAGAACGATTTCAGAGAGGCCTGGAGAGACTTGCATGAACTGATGCTGAGCGAAATGAGCAGAACCAGGAGATCATTATATATGGCAACAGCAATACTATATGATGATCAATTCTGATGGACATGGCTCTCTGCAACAATGAAATGTTTCAAATCAGTTCCAATTGTTCACTGAAGAAAGCCATATATACCCAGAGAGAGGGATGTGAAATGTGGACCACAACATAACATTTTCGTGCTCTCTATTGATGTTTGCTTGTATTGTGTTTCCTTTCTCTGATTTTTCTTTCTTGTAGATACATTTTTTCTTGCACAGCAAGATAAGTGTGGAAATATGTATACATATATTTGATTTGTCAAGTATTTTAACATAATTAACATGTAGTGGACTTCCTGCCATCTAGGGGAAGGGTGGGGACTAGGAGGGAAAATTTGTAACAGAAAGCTTTGTAAGGGTTAATGTTGAAGAATTACCCATACATATGTTTTACAAATAAAAAACTTTAATTTAAAAAAAATGAAAAAATAAATTAGCTGAATAGAATAGCCTTCTTCCATCTTCCCTTGAAGATTAAAGGCAGAAGTGCCCAAAGTAATTCACTACTACAAGAGTCATAAAAAAAGAACTTGGACTTGAGGTATCCCAAATGATGTCCTTGAAGACTTCTTTTGGTCTCTGCCTTTTTCTGTTGTTTGTTTATTTCTGTAGTCTGTTACTTAATTTTTAATGCTTTTCAAAAAATTTTTATTAAAGCATTTTATTCACAAAGCATATGCATAGGTAATTTTTCAACATTGACCCTTGCAAAACCTTCTGTTCTAAATTTTCCCCTCCTTCCCTCCACTACTTCCCCTTGACGTCAGAAAGTCCAATACATGTTAAATATGTTCAAATATATGTTATAATTTTTAATTCTTTGTGAAAGTATGGCTCTTCTTCAAGGGGGGGTGCATTGTCCCAAGCTTCAGGTGTTTTGTGTCACCATTTTCAGACAAATTCCTAGACAACAGTAATTTTTCGGTTCTTTCAAGGTGGTATAATCTGTTGAAATGTCTGTTTACTCCTCTCCCAGCCTGTGATCTTGTCTGTGAGCAACAATGCTTTTCTGCCCCAGAACTTTGAGGAGGGTTTCTGCTCCACTGTGGCTGTGAGCTCTTGTGTGCAAGTACCCCTCCCCTTTGTCCCGAGACTGCACCTAGTAGTACTGCAGTTTGGATCTGACTGTGGACAGGGTCCAGCCTCAGTGTTAGCGCAGAGACCCCTATAATCTCCTTCTGACCAGTTGCTTGACCGTTTTACCATTTGCAGTCTGAGACCTCTGGAAGCAGCTATTGTTGCTAGTTATTCTGTAGTTCCCAAGACATGTTCTTGGTTTGTTGGGCCAAAGCAGGCCTGGTCTGTGCTAAATTGCTAAAGTGCTGCCCTGCACTCCCATCTCATCCTTGTGCACAGAACCTTCCTGCTGACCTTCTAAGTTGTCTTGGGCTGGAACATTTTTCAGTCCATCTTTATGTGGGTTCTCTCACTCTAAAATTTGTTTAGAGTCATTATTTAAAGATATTAGAATGGGACTGAGAGAGAGCTCAGGAAAATCCCTGCCTTTACTCTGTTTTCTTCCCCTTTATTTTAACCTTTTGTTTTTCCAGGTGAATTTTCTTATTATTTTCCTAGTCTTTTACATAATTCTTTTGCAGTTTGATTGCCATGGCACTGAAACATTAAATTAATAGGTAGGTTCATCTCATTTCATTGGCTTTAGCAAATCAGGAACAATTAATATTTTTCCAGTCGTTCATAATTATTTGTGTGAACAGCGTTGTGTAATTATGTTTATATAGTCCTTGGGTTTGTCTTAGCAGATTGACTCCCATGAATTTTATGTTGTCTCCAGTTATTTTAAATGGAATTTCTCTTTCTGTCTTTTCCTGTTGGGTTTTATGGATGATATGTAGAAATGTTGATGATTTCTGTGGATTTGTTTTATATCCTATAATTTTGCTAAAGTTGTAATTGTTTTACCTAGACTTTTGAACTCCTTTTCCCTTGGGACAAGAAGTGATAATTATCCTCAGGGCTTCTGCTCTATTTTGACAGGAAGTACTCCTGTAAAGTTAATATGGGAAATGGAGTTACTGAACAGCATCCATTCCCACATGTGCTGCTGGCACAGTGGATGATCTAGTTATCAATGACCGAGTGCCATTTCTTTCTCTGACTTAGGAGTTCCCCAAACTGCTGCCACTTCTTTCATCTTCACTTATTCCCATCACTGGTTTTGAATCAACATGGATCTAATGCCAGCCCCTAGCCACATGTCCTAGAGCTCACCTTCAGACTTCCTAAGTCATCTTGTGCTAGAAGAATGTCTAATCATGATCTTTTGTTAGCTCTGCCACTTAGTTTAATTTGTGGCATTATTTTAAATTTTATGACAATGTTGGGAGAGTTTTGTAATTCTTCCTTTATTCTGCCGTCTTGCTTTTGTCTTCTGGTTTTAAAGTATTCTTTTGATTGTATCTTTGAATTTTGCAACCTGTTTCATTATACCCTTATTTTTGGCAAAACCCAATGGAAGGTAGGATCCTCAGTGAACACTTAGTACTCCCCTAAGTGTCTAGAAAGAGAATCGTAACTTTAAAAATTTGGAGAAAACACAAATCAAAAACAATACAGAATATTTGATACTTTCTACTAATAATCCCTAATAATTGACTACCCACTTTCAATTTTAAGACATCCACAAAAAGAAAATTTTACTACTTCATGATACAATTTATCTCATTTTTCGAGACTACTGACTGTTAGAAAGTTATTACTTGTAAATAAAAATCTTCCTCCCTTTCTATACTTTTACTGGTCTTAAGTTTGCCCTCTTAAATAAATTACAAAAAAAAATCTAATCCCTCTTTCAAAATGATATCCAAAATGTAGAATAGAATGTGGAATTATAGAATTGAAAGCAAAATTTTAAAAATTAGACCTGAAAGAGTCAAGTGACTTACACAAATGTATAAAGATGATAATTGGAAAACTTAAGTTTCAAACTAAAACTTCAACCTTCAAATTCAGTGGTCTTTCCTCTATTGAATTCATAGTTGTTCTAGTTACGTCACCTTGGGAAAATTTAGCTGGATTTCAATTTCCTCATCCATAAAATGTGAGGAAATACTGTGTAATCTTGAAGGTCCCTTCTTGCTCTAATATTCTATGAGTTTATGGTTCTAAAATCTGAATTTGGTAAATAAAATCCCTTATTTTACTCATTGCCTAATTAATCATTCCCATTTCCTTCCACTAATACTTGAGGGACATGGTTTTAAACTCTCTAAGTACTCTTTTAAATAGTGTAGCTTTGAGGATTGCACATATTTAACCTATATCAGATTGCTTGCTGTCTTGGTGTGAGGAATGGTACAGGAAGGAGGGAAAAAAAATTAGAACACAACGTTTTGCAATAATGCATGCTGAAAACTATCTTTACAGGTTTGGAAAATACTATTAAAATATCAAAAAATAGTGAACATGAGGAAGAAGTCTGAAGATCAAGGCAAAAACCTTCATTCTATGCATTTTTATGTTATTTATTTTAACACATACCTTAATTTACTCATTCTTTTCAATTTTTTTAGAATCAATATTTTCCATGAACATTCAGTTTAGGTATCAAATCTAGGCGATTTTTCTTTATCCTTTCAGGTTCTATGGCTATCACCCCAACCTCCCTCCCCCCAAATCACACATACACACACACGCACACACACACACACACAGAATGGTGGAATTAAATTAGGAAGTCATGAGTTCATGTCTCATCCCTTATACTTACAGTCTATGTGATCCTAAGCAAATCACAAACTATTAAAGTCTGATCCCAGGAAAGTGCCTAAGTCTATTAATTATAGAGAAGGTGCTAACATGCACTGACTAAAGAATTTCATCACTGAAATTACTATACAAATAAAATCACAATTCCAGTATAACAGACACACAAACATTTTCTTTTCTTTTCTTTTTGGATAGGGAGATAGAAACAGAAAAATGAGACATTCTCTGCCCTCAGGAATTTTGCATTCTATTCTATCAAGGGAACTGATCTAAACAGATAATAGTAGATAGAAAATACTGAGACAGATAATTCATATACATATACCTGTAAAAAAATATATATGTACATATATATTCATAATATATTTAATATGTAATGCATATATATATACATATATATATATATATTACCTAATATAAATATATTCAATTAACTATACATATGTATTTATATAAGTATATTAAATATATAAAGATATATCTAGAGAGAGTATAGATACATGCATATATTATATATATATATGTATATTTCATATATTTACAGGATGAGTATTAACTCAGACATTAGCTCTCTTGACTCTGGGAAATATACACACACAGATACAAATTATACACACACAAAATTATGTATATCACATGTACATGTATAATATGATATATGCATATATGTGAAATAGAATTATATACATATATATATATACATATTGTAGTTCAATTTATTCTTCATAGTCAGAGCATCTGGTACAATGCCTGGTACATAGAGAATTTTTTTATTTAATAAATTTTGGGGCATATATATGATGTAATGGTTAGTGTGCCAGAATCAGAGTGAAGAAAACCTGATACTGAATCCTGCCTCAGAACTCATTAGCTGTGTGACCTGGTTTAAGCCATTTAATTTCTTTATACCTGTTCTAAAAAATGTCAATAAAAATTGCCATTCCCTCACTGGATTGCTGTAAGGAACCAATAAGATAATATATGCAAAAACTTTCCAAAGCTTAAAGCTATTGTTCTCCTTTTTCTTATTGATGTATTTTTTTAACTGAGCTCTATAAGGTCAGTAGAGTTCTTATTTCACAAGAATTGGACCAAATTCCAATGGCTGATTATAAAAAGCATTTTCTCTGGTTTATAGATGAGAAAACTGAGGCCAAAGAAATAATCATCTAGATCATAAAAGTGATTATAGAATCATAGCATTAAAGTGATTGGCAATTGTGGTACTCCCTTTGACCACCACTCCTTAAAATTTTATACATGAGGAAGCCATACAAAATTAAGTCTGCATCACAGGTTTAATTGCTCCTAATTTTTTTTCTCCTATCCTTTGTACAAAAAGCCATAGCTTTCCTGTATTTTGAGATATTCCTTTGAATCATCTTAAAGTTGAATTATAATCTGAAGTAGTCCTTATAGAAGGAAAGTATTGTATCTTTAACTTTTGAAAAAAATCCTATTCTCCCTACTAATTCATCTTGTAAACTGTCCTTGATTGTGGTAGCTAGGTGGTTTCTCACTACCACTTGATAAAAACTAGGGCCATAAATTAAGTACAAACATGATAGCTGATTTTTCCTTCACCAAAGCCCAATAATAATGCTGCCAGGAATTAAGAGAAAAATTAGCAGAGAATATTTTTTCAGCTTGAATTGGATCTGAAAAATCAATGAGTGAGGAATAAAACCATCAAAAACTTTTCAGCAATACCACTAAAAAACATAAAAAGTTCCTTGCTCCAAATTTTTCCAAATTATACAACCAAAGGAAGGAACTTGTCAAATCTTTCTAATTAAATTCATACATTTGTTCCTTCTCAAAAATGGCCATAATCTCCATCTGCCTGTGCAAAATGATTTGGTATTTTCAGCCAAACATGTTCAAACTAAACTGTAAACAACATGGAGAAACAATTTTGTCCTGGCCCCTTGGAAGGACCTTTGGAGGCTAGTTAAAAGTTGTATCTGGATCTGAGTTATTTTTTTTTCTCATGATGGAAAGATATAATACTTAGGGAAGTCAAGTCATGGGCATTATCCCAACTGGTGTTTGAACATTTTAGTGTTTTGATAATTTAATTATATTTTACAGCACAAAATCAATCATCATATTCATTAAACATATATCCAATGTGAATGAAAATCCAGAAAGAGTCCATGTCTTCTAGTATAAAATAAAATATATCATCCAAATGAAATATATCATAATGTGGAGTAGTAGTAGTAGTGCTAGTACTAGTACTAGAACTATAAATAATAGTAGTGAAGTGTATGTAGTGATGGCAGTGTTAGTGGTAGTTGTAGAGGTGGTGATGAGTCCAATGATTATGAAGAAAAAATATTTAAAAAAAAAAAAGAAGCAGAGAGAAGAAAAGGAGGAGGAAGAGAAGAGGGAGGAGGGGGAAAAGGGAGGGGGAGGAAGAGAAAGAGAAGAAAAGATGAGGATCATTTACTCGTATATAACGTTTATATTTTGAAAACCTATCACATGAATACAATCACATCTGATCATAACAACTTTGTGAGAGGATGGAAAGTCATTAAAATTATTTTACAAAACAAACAATTGAAGCCTTTTGGCATTTTGGTGGATCCCTAAGACATTCACCTTGTCTTACACAGTGATCCTCCTCTCCTACTTGATGTTGTGCACTATAGTTTGTGTTTCCACTGAAAGTAAATTCTACTTTGGGGCTCCTAAGATTACCCTTTAATTCTGGTTATTTCCTCTTTTTATGCCCTCAGAGACTTATAGATACATTCATTATCTGAAAATAAAATACTTTTTTGAGATGTCATATGATAACCCTTGATCCCATCAGATCTCTACTTGTCACAATAAATAACTTACATTAGTGGGAAACCAGGTGCCCAGTACACAGAGAATACTCTTCCTGATGGAGACCTGAAATCAAGAAGACCAGAGTACAAATCTGGCCTTAGATACTTCCTAGCTGTCCTACTCTGGACAAGTCATTTAGTATCCATCTACCTTAGTTGCCTTACCTACAAAATGAAGATAATATCTCCCAACTGATAGCATTGTTGTGCTGGCCAGATAAGATAATATCTGTCAGGTACTTAGCTCAGTGAGAGACACATAAAAAACACAATATGCTTATTGTTTTCCTTTACCCTAATGGTAGGGAGGGTGTGACTTATTCCTGATCTCTTGATCATGTCTAACCCCCATCACAATTTAGCTTCAATCACTAAACTCATCTGCCTGCAGGGTCCACCAAAATAATTCTCTGATTTCTTCCAGAAAATTTCTGCTCAGGATCTGTCATTTTCTCTAGAAGTCCTAGTCCATGCATTTTTACACTTGGAAATATGAACATAGCAATCCCCAAGGCTGATGGTATTTCATAAATTTCCCCTTTTGAGGGAAAATGTCCCTTTCCTTGCTAGAAGCATAGATTTCAAAATTTTCAAATGAAGCAACTGACAGATGTGTTTCTACCCAGGAAATCTGCCCTTCCCAGATAAATGTTTATATTCTGGAATAGCCCTGGCTAAAATAAATTAAAAAACAAAAACAAAAACAAAAAAAAAAAAAAACAGATGTAATCTCCCATTAGGGAAATTTCAATTCAAGAGCACATAAAGCAAGAGAAGCATAGTTGAGCATATGCTTCTCTTCATAGAAATATAGATCTAGAGATAAAAATTATTTCAGAGGTCAATTAATCCAATGCCCTGGTTTTGTAGATGAGGAAAATGAGGTTCAGAGATGTTAAATGACTTACCTAGTATTACTTAAAGTGTCTGTCACATGCTTCTGCGGATATTACTAATACTTTCTCAGTCACTGTGATCTGGTAGACTAAGAATATTCACTCAGAAGTTTAGACTCTAAGGATGAGAACTTATATGTATACTTATACTACATGTATATTGCCATAAATTTCCATTCTCTTCTCTTTTTGGATAGTGGTAGAGCAGCAATATTTTTGAATCTTTCTCCCAACTCCAGACCCAAAGAATCTGGAAAAAAAGTCACAGGTACTTGGGGAAGGGAAAATAAAAAGTTAAGATCCATATTATGTCATAGTACAGAGGAACACTCCTTCTGAAAAGAAGCTGTCCTATCAGAAAACCACTCATCTTAGTTAGAACACTAATATTTGATATGCAATTAGAAACATACTACTACATTACTACTAGTTTCATATATCAGGGAGCTCAAAGAAAGATGAAAAATACATAAATGTATTAAAAAAATACTTATAGCAATTATTACCATAGTAGGTAAAACCTGGAAGTCAAGGGAGTAGATATTTCAGGGAATATTTAAATCAATTATACTATATTCATTTAGAATATTGTGTCATAAGAAATGATTAAATCAATTATTTTAGAAGAAACTGGGAAAGCATGAAATAAAAATGCAAAATGGAATAAGCAGAATCAGAGTCACAATTTATATAATAAAAACATTATAAAGAAATATAAATTTGGAAGACTTTGGGATTCTAATCAATTAAATAAAAAAACCTATGTCTGAAGTATGAAAATAAAATGTTCAACCCTTCTCCTGCCACAGAGGTGATAAACTTAAAATGAAATTGAGACATAAATATATTTTAGATTTATCTAATGTTTGAGTTTGTTTTATTATAAAGGTTTTATTTTTAATGGAGGATAATTTATTATTTAATCCAGGTAATAAATGATTTTAATCATTTTATTTTAAAGAAATCTTTTCAAGCACTTCTGGGGGTGGAGCCATGGTGGCGGAGATCAGACAGGATTCTCTGTAACCTCCTCTAACCTCCCCTCAAACCAACAACATATGCAGCCTCTAGACTGATTTTGAAGCAAAAAAATCCACAATATATGGAGGACAACATGATTCTAGAAGAAGATACTCTGGAAGAACTTCAAAACAGGTCTGTTTTAATTGGGCAGGGGGTGGTCTGCTGAACCCAGACTGCAGCACAGGGAGACCAGGGCAGGGAGCTGGAGCAGGGAGCTAGAACAGGAGTCAGAAGAGGAGTGGAAGCGTTGTGCTTTTCACAAACCTGGGAGTCTTCTGGGGGCCTCTTGGGCCAATCTGTCCTGATTGTGGGCAGGTGGTTTGGAGGGTCTGCCTTTTGTGGGGGGTACATTGTGAACCACTGAACCCCTGATGAGCATCAGACCTAGCTGCCATTACACAACACCCTAGGGAGATCAATCAATCAGCAGGACTGATCAGCACCAGAAATAATTCAATCAGCAGAACTGCCCAGTACCTGAAATAATTCAATCAGCAGAACCGCCCCAGGGTGAACTAAAGCAGAACTGCCCAGCACCTGACATAATTCAATCAGCAGAACTGCCCAGTACCTGAAAGAACTCAATGAGCAGAACTGCCCCAGGACAAATTAAAGGAGCTGTCCCACCTTTGCCCTAAACAGACCTCACACCTTTAAAAAAAATGAATAAAAAACCAAAAAGAGCTCTCACCATAGACAACTTTTATGGAGAGAGGGAAGAACAGACCTCAAATCCTGAGGCCCCTAAAGGTAAAGCAACTCCAGAAAAAGCCCCAAAGAGAGACATAAACTCGTCTCCATCTCACAAGGCTTTCTTTGAAGATTGCATAAAAAATCTTTAAAAAGAGTTAGAAGAAACATGGGGAAACGAAATGAGATCACTGCAAAAATAAAATAGAAAAAATGGAAAAAGAATGCAATGAACAAAAAAAATGTAATTGGTCAATTGCAAAAGGAACTAAAAACAGTAACTGAAGAAAATAAGACATTAAAAATTAGAATCGAACAATTGGAAATGTTTTTTTTCTAAATAAAGCTTTTTTTATTTACAAAACATATGAGTGATTTTTCTACATTGACCTTTGCAAAAACTTTTTTTTTTCCCCAAGCTTTTCCCCTCCTTCCCCCCACCCCCCACCCCTAGATGACAGGTAATCTAATACATGCTAGATAGGATAAATTATATGACAAATACAATACATGTATACATATCTATACAGTTATCTTACTGCACAAGAAACATCAGATCTAGAAAGAGAAGAAGAAAAAAACAACCTAAGAAGGAAAACAAAATGCATGGAAATATTCATAGAAAGCGTTAAAATGCTGTGTTGTGGTTCACACTCAGTTCCCACAGGCCTCTCTCTGGATGTATATGACTATCTTCTTCGCTGAACAATAGGAACTGGTTTGAATCACATCATGAACAATTGGAAATGAATGACTCATCAAGACTTCAAGAATCAGTCGAACAAAAACAAAAACAATGAAAAGATAGAGAAAAACATGAAATATCTCCTAGGAAAAACAACCGACCTGGAAAATAGATCTAGGAGATACAATCTAAGGATTATAGGGCTTCCTGAAAGCCATGATGAAAAAAAGAACCTAGACACTATCTTCCAGGAAATCATAAAAGAAAACTGCCCTGATATTTTAGACCCAGAAGGCAGAATACTCCTTGAAACAATCCACCGATCACCTCCTGAAAGAAACCCAAAAATTAAGTCCCCCAGAAATATCGTGGCTAAATTCCAGAACTATCATACCAAGGAAAAGATATTACGAGAACCCAGAAAGAAACAATGTAAATATCGGGGAGCCACAATTAGGATCACACAGGACCTAGCAGCTTCTACTTTGAAGGATCAAAGGGCCTGGAATCAGATATTCCAAAGGGCAAAGGAACTTGGATTACAGCCAAGAATAAGTTACCCAGCTAGAATGAGCATCAACTTCCAGGGAAGAAGATGGTCATTCAATGATATAGGAGAATTTCACCTATTTCTACTGAAAAGACCAGAACTGAACAAAAAAATTGATCTACAAACACAGAACACAAGAGAAACATAAAAAGGTAACAAGAAAAAAAAACTCCTGAGAACTACATTTATGTTATAGATACTTATAGAATGAGGGTTGATTTTATGAATCTATTATTACATTATGATTATGATATAATTACTGTGATTTTATGATTATTATGATATAATTATTGTGAAAAAAAGAAATCTTTTCAGTAGTCATCCCTTTTGCTTTTCTTTCTTTTTTCCTTTATTCATTTTTTACTTTCCCCAGGTTCATGTAAAAACAATATTTTGGAGATATATGTATGTTTTAATATACTTCCTTATGAATCATATTGAGAGAGAAAAATTAGAACAAAAGGGAAATACCACAAGAGAAAAATAAAACAGAAGAAAAAGAAAAAGTAAAGTAAAAATAGAATGTTTTGATTTATATTCAGTCTCCCTAGTTCTCTCTCAGATGCAAAGAACATTTTCTTTTTTCTTTCTTTTTTTTTAGCTGAGGCAATTGGGGTTACATGACTTGCCCAGGGTCACACTGCCATGAAGTGTTAACTGTCTGAGGCCAAATTTGAACTCAGGTCCTCTTGATTGAGGGTTGGTGCTCTGTCCACTATACCAACTAGCTGCTGCATAAAAAGCATTTTCCATCCAATTTTTATTGGGATTGCCTTGGATCACTGAATCATTGAGAAGAACCAAGTGTCTCATAGTTGATCAATGCACAACCTTTTTTTTTAAAAAACTTTTTATTTACAAAACATATGAGTGACCTTTCAACATTGACCTTTGCAAAAAAAACTTTTTTT
>JAJPUD010008093.1:0-41682 GCA_023553655.1 Myrmecobius fasciatus | reverse complement strand
TCCTACATTGTTCTAATTTGTTTATAATATCATTCTTTATGCCTAGATCATGAATCCATTTTGACCTTATCTTGGTATATGGTGTTAGGTGTGGGTGATCAATGCACAATCTTGTTATTGTATGTACAGTGTATTCCTGGTTCTTTCTCACAACAGTTCATGTAAATCTTTCCAGAACTTTTTTACATTTTTTATTAAATCTTTTTTATTTTTAAAACATGAATAGATAATTTTCAGCATTTATTTTTTTATTAAAGCTTTTTTATTCACAAAACATATGCATGGGTAATTTTTCAAATTTGACCCTTGCAAAACCATCTGTTCCAAATTCCCCCCCTTCCCTCCAACCCCTCCCCGAGATGGCAGGTAGTTCAATATATGTTAAATATGTTAACATGTATGTTAAATCTAATGTATGTATACATATTTATACAGTTATCTTGCTGCACAAGAAAAATCAGATCAAGAAGGAAAAAAAAAACAGAGAAAGAAAACAAAATGCAAGCAAACAATAACAGAAAGAGTGGAAATGCTATGTTGTGGTCCACACTCAATTCCCACAGTCCTCTCTCTGGGTGTAGATGTCTCTCTTCATCACTGAAAATTGGAACTGGTCTAAAACATCTCATTGTTGTGCCATAACAATCAAACTCCCAAGAAATTATTTTACAGATCTAGAAAAAATAGTAGCAAAGTTCATTTGGAAGAACAAAAGGTCAAGGATTTCAAGGGAATTAATGAAAACAAGGCCAATGAAGGTGGCCTTGCTGTGCCAGATCTAAAACTACATTATAATCAGAAGTCATCAAAACCATTTGGTACTGGCTAAGTAAGAGAGTAATTGATTAGTGGCATAGGATAGGATCACAGGACAAACTAGACAATAATTATAGCAATTTAGTATTTGATAAACCCAAAGACCCCAGCTTTTGGGATAAGTACTCACTGTTCGACAAAAACTGCTGGGAAAATTGGAAACTAGTATGGAAGAAACTAGGGCTTGACCCACACCTAATGCCATATACCAAGATAAGCTCTAAATGGGTTCATGATTTAGATATAAAGAGTGATATTGTAAGCGAATTACAGGAACATAGACCTGTGGAGATGGAATAAATTTATGTCCAAAGAAGAATTGGAACTCTTAATTGAACACCAGATAGATAATTTTGACTATATTAAGTTAAAAAGTTTTTGTACAAACAAAACCAATGCAGACAAGATTAGGAGGAAAGCAATAAATTGGGGAATCATCTTTACATTTAAGGCTTCTGATAAAGGCCTCATTGCTAAAATATATAGAGAATTGGCTCATATTTATAAGAATTCAAGCCACTCTCCAATGAATAAATAGTCAAAGGATATGAACAGGCAATTTTCAGATGATGAAATTAAAACCATTTCTAGTCATATGAAAAGGTGCTCCAAATCACTATTGATCAGATAAATCCAAATTAAGACAACTCTGAGATACCATTACACAATGAAATGCTTCAAACCAGTCCCAATTGGTCAGTGAAGAAGCCCATATACAACCAGAGAGAAGGATATGAAATGAGGACCACAACATAACATTTTCATGCTCTCTATTGATGTTTGCTTGCATTGGGTTTCCTTTCTCAGATTTTTTTTTCTTGTAGACATGATTTTTCTTGCACAGCAAGATGTGTGGAAATATGTATACATATATTTGATTTGTCAATCTCTCTTCATTATAAGATCATTGGAACTGGCCTCAGTCATCTCATTGCTGAGAAGAACAATGTCCATTAGAATTAATCATCCCATTATCTTATTGTTGCCTATACAATGTTCTCTTGGTTCTATTCACTTCACTCAACATCAGTTCATGTAAGTCTCTCCAGGCCTCTATGAAATCATCCTTCTGAACATTTCTTACAGAACAATAATATTCCATGACATTCATATACCATAATTTATTCAGCCACTCTCCAATTGATGGGCATCCCTTCAGCTTCTAGTTTCCAGCCACTACAAAAAGGGCTGCCACAAACATTTTTGCACATGTCTGTATCTTTCCCTCCTTAAAGATCCCTTTAGGATATAAAACTCGTAGAAACAGTGCTGGATCAAAGGGCATGCACAGTTTAATAGGCATCTGTCGACTATGTGCCATTTATCCTGTTTAGTAAATATTTGGATGTAGCTATCTCCCCCATTATACTGTGAGCTTTACAAAATATAATATATGGTATATATTATATTTTTACCTTTCTTTTGATCTTGCAAATATATATTTATGTGTTTATAAATACACATGCTCTTTTATTCAATAAGCATATTTATACCATATATATGTATATTCATACATAATACCATAAAATCATTGTAAACTCAATTTTATCAATATCTTCCATTTTATAATACTTTCACTTTTCAATAAATCCTTCTGTTAGAGTCACCCACAGTGAAATAACCCTATGTTAAAGAATAAAACAAGAAACAAAAACTGAAAACTTTAAACTGAAAGCAGAAACAGAAACTGAAAAATTTTCAGTGAAATTAATGAAAACATCAATGAAATGTCAAACTATATACAGTGTTCCACATAAATTATCCAACACATTTTCAAAGAAAGAAATGTGAGGTGAATTTTCATTTCTCTTCTTTGAGGTATATTGATGATATGACATTTAACTTAATTTGTTTCAAAGATTCAATCGTTAAATATTCATGGGTACACTCAGAGGTCTCTCTTTATTACTAAATCAAGAAAAATAAAAGAATCAGACAATTTAAAAGATTGACAGGAACTGGAAGGTCATCTAGGCTAAATCCTTTCCACTGAATGAATATTGTTTACAACATACAAAATATATGTTCCTTCAGCTTCCACTTTTTCAAACTTCTTATTGTTACCAATATTGCTTTCCATAGACATGACAGATTCCATTAATTGTTCTCAGTTCTATTATTTGGCACCAAGAAAGACAAATCTAGTCACTTTGCCACATAACAGTCCTTTAAGAACTAGAAGACAGATACCTAACACTAAATATCAATTCCTTCTTTTATCCATAAAAATCATCCCAAGTACTTTTAACCAATTCTTTTCTGGCAGGATCTCTTTTCTTCCTGTCCTGGTGACCATGTACATGACCTAGAATATCAATGATATTTCTAAAAACTCTTATGTTAAACTAAATAGTAAAAGATATAGTCTGAAAAAAAATTGAATGTGGTGTTTCAAGCATACCCTGTATTTTTGAAACTATATCTCTATTAATACATTACAAATGCTATTAATTTTTCTTGCTGCCATATTGAATTCATATTTCACCAAAACTCCAAATCATGTATAGGTGAACTACTGTCCAGCCACATGTAATGTTTCTTATACTTGTACAGCTGATTTGTTGAATTCAAGTATATGACTTTATTTTTATCATTAATAACTTTGTCATTTTAGATTTGGTCCAGTATTCTAGCCTATTGATAATTTTTATTTTATCTTTATTGCCTTTGAATATGTTGGCCATCTCTCCCATCCTTCAGTCATCTGGGAAAATTAAAAACTTTCCATTTAGCAATGCCTTTAGAAAAATCATTGATAAAAATGTCAAATAGTAAAGAACCAATAATAAATCACTAGAACACTATTCAAGAGTGTTCTAACAGATTTCAGGGACTTATGGGAGAAAAGAAGGTGAAGTAAGCAATACATCTCCACAAATCTTCCAATCTTACATTCAAGCAACCAAAAAATAATGCCCCAAAACAAATCTTAGAATAGCAGAACAACAACAAAAATGGAGTGAGATAATATTTTAACCCAAAAAACTTGGAAGATTGCCAAGAAAGTTTTAGCAAAGAGTAAGTGCAATCTAGGAAAGGAAGTGTCCCAGTAAACCAGCAGCAAGTCCCAACTCAGCAAACCATCAGGAGATCTTACATCCCTGTGCAGTGGAGCAGGTGAACCCCAACATTAGGACCTCTCACATGCCTCAGCATAACAAGGAGAATGGGCAGATTCTAGTTGCAAAAACTGCTCTGTGCTTCAGCATTGCTCAGGACAAACAGAAAACCTTCAAGAGTCAGACCTCCACATACTGCAGCACAGTCCTTGGCAAATAGTTAATCTTCAGTGGCCAGATAGCCACAAGCTTCAGGGTAGCCCAGAGAAATACAGAGTTTCTCCACTGGCCTTAATCCATGGCAGAAACCAGTCCTAGGATCCTGGCTCAGCATCAGGTAAGCTACCACACAAAACCCCCCACCCTCAAATAGAACCAGCCATCCACCACTCAAGCCCCTCAGCACAGCACCAGATATGAGGTTTTCCTATATGTCTCAAGATAACATCATTGCAGCATCAAATTAAGAGCCAGAGATTAAAGCCCTAGGGACAAGTAGCCTGAGACAGACCCTTCCACCCAGGGAGCAAAGATCAAATTTTAAAGAAATGGGGAAAATGCCAAAAAAGAGGAACAAAAAATAATAATATATTGATAATAATCTGGCAAAAGGAAGTCATTATCATAATATGTAACATCAAAATACACACTCAGAAAAGGGAAAAAATGCCAAAACACCTATTGATAAAACTCCAAAGAAAAACAGAAAGTGATCTCAAATCCAGAAAAAAACTCTTGGAGTAAATCAACAAAGTAACTTATCATAAGCAGAAGTAGAAGAAAAATTGGGTAAATAAATAAGAAGAAAATTATTGGGGGGGGCAACAATTTGGAAAAAGAAAACAACTGCTTAAAAAGTAAAACTGGAAAAATAGAAAGCAGATACAAAAATCCATTGAAGAAAATAACTCAAAATACTATTGGCCAAATAGGGCAAAAAAAAAAAAAAAAAAAAAAAAAAAAAAAACTCGCTGAGGAAATCAATTAATTAGAAGTTGGAATTGGACAAGTGAAAGCTAAGGACTGTATGTGACATCAAGGATACATCAAACAAATTTTTTTTAATGGGGGGAAAAGCAAAATGCAAACTATATGGGAAGAATAATTGAACTGGAAAATAGATCCAGGAGAGACAATGTCAGAATCATTGTACTAGTTGAAAGTCATAATAAAAGGGAGGACTTGAACAGCATCCTTCAAGAAATTATCAAGGAAAACTATCTTGATATTTTGGAATCAGACAGCAAAATAGGAATTGAAAGAATCCACGGATCAGCTCAGGAATGAGATCCTGAAATTAATTAATTGATTGCAGAAACAAAACTTCAAGAAGCATTACAGAACTATTAGATCAAGGAGAAAATACTGCAAGTGGTCAGAAAGAAACAATTTAAATACTGAGGAACCACAAAATCAGAATTACATAGGATTTATGAGTGCAAAATTAAAAGATAGGCAGACATGGAACATGATATTCCAGAAGACACAGAAGCAGAACTAACCAGAGTGACCTACGTAATGAGATTAAGCATAATAATTTAAGGGAAGGAGGTATGATTATTCAATGAAAAAGAGGTATTTGAACTTCCATTAGAAGAAGACCTAAACTGAACAAAGAAAAATTGATTTCCAATATAAAGACCCAAGAAAACCAAAAGAGGGGGAGGGGTAAGAGTGGAAGAGAAGAAATAAAACATAAGAAATTCAATGGGGATAAACTATGTACATTCTTACATGAGAAGATGATGCCAGTAATTCTTAAAAATTGCACCACTAATAGCCTAGAAAGAAGGAATACACATAGACAGAATATATGGGAACCAGCTGAACTTGAAAGAATGACATAAAAATAATTAAGAAATGAGAAAGAGGAGTACAGTGGGTGCAGAAAGAAGATAAAGGAAAAAATGGAGTAAATTATTTCATGTGAAGAGAATTTTTTTTTAAATCCTAATATAGTAAAGGGAAAGAAGGGAGTGTGGACAATAGGCATTGCTTGAATCTTATTATCATTACTATTCATTCAATTTATCTTACTCAACAAGAAATTAAGAGGGAAGGAGATTAAGTAAAGGAGCAGTAGGGAATTACAGAAGGAAAGGGAGATCAGGAGAGGTGGTAGACATAATTAAAAAACTGACACCGAGGGAAAGGATAAGAAGAGAGGACAAATAGGAGAAAAAATAGATTGTAGAGAAATACAGTTATTAATCATAGCAATGAATATGGATAGGATGAAATCCCCATAAAACAGAAGCAGATAGCAGAGTGAATAAAACATCGGAATCATACAATATGTTATTAACAAGAAACACATTGGAAAGAGGGAGACATACAGAACAAAGATAAGAGGCTGGAGCAAAATCTTATTTTTCGTTAAAAAGGAAAAAAGGAAAAAAAAGCAGAGGTAGCAATTCTGATCTCAAAGCAAAATTAAAAAAAAATTAACCTAATTGAAGAAGTAAGAAAGTAGATTCCCACATTCCCTCTTGGTAAGCTCCCACAGACAGTGAAGTAATATCAACACTAAGCATGAATACACCAAGTGGTAAAGTTTCCAAATTCTTAAAGGAGAAGTTAAGTGAAGTAGGTTTATGACCAAGCAAGAGATAGAGAGCATTATAAAACATGGGTATTGTTGTTTGTATTAAATTAAAAAGGTTTTGCACAAATAAAACCAATTGAAACAAGATTAGAAGAAAAGCAGAAAGTTAGGAAACAATTTTTTTATACTGAGTAGTTTTCAAATGTATAGAGAACTGGATTTATAACAATAAAAGCCATTTCACCAATTCATAATATTCAAAGGATATGCATAAGAGAGAGCTGAGACAAGACAGTGGAGAGGAGCCATGTTTTCATCTAAGCTCTCCCCTTCCTCCTTCATATCAACACTAACTCAAGCCTCTGAACTGGTTTTGAGTGACAGAACCCTCAAATATTTGGAGCATAACAATTTTTTTTAATTTCCAGCAAAAGATATTTTTTCAAGAATTTCAGAAAAGTCCTGTTTCAATCGAGCATGGAAGGAGTAGCCAAGAATAGGCATAGTGGAGATCCAGGGCAGTGGAATATAACTAGAGGAATCCACAGCAGTGTTGGCTACTCTGTCCTGGATGAAAGCCAGTAGATCAGCAGATTAGCTGTGAGACATCCAATATAAATACAAAAGGCAAATAGTGAACTCCAAAACACCAGAATTTTACTGTACCTGGCTATGCCCACCAAGCATTGAAAGTTACTCAGCATTAACCAGTCACTATCACTACCACCTATAGAGGAAGCTTATAAAATTTCCCCTTTGCCTGAAAAGCAGACTTCATCCTATTATAAAAATGAGTAAAAAAGCAAAAAGCACTCTGACCATAGATAGCTTTTTATACAGAAAAAGAACAGATTTCAAATTTTGAGAAAACTAAAAACATATCATCTCTAGATAAAGGCACAACAGATGATATGAATTGGTCCCCATCTCACAAAGCTCTCTTGAAAGAATTCAAAAAGGATCTTAAAAAAATGAGTTAGAAGAAAAATGGAGAAAGGAAATGAGAACTTTGCAAGAGGATTTGACAAAGGAAACACAGAAATTATCTGAAGAAAACTCCTTAAAAATAGACTTAGTGGTGGACAGTTAGGTGGTGCAATGGATAGAGCACCAGTCAGGAGGACTTGAGTGCAAATCTGGTCTCAGATACTTAACACTTCCTAGCTGTGTGACCTTGGGCAAGTCACTTAACCCCAATTGCCTCAGCAAAAAAAATAGATTTAGTGAAATAGAAAAAGCATATAACTCCTTACAAAATAGACTTGACAAAATGGAAAAATAAATCAATTCTTTGAAAAACAGAATTTGTGAAGTGGAAAAAAAATCCATTTAACAAAACAACAAATCCAAAAAAAGATTAAAAAGGTAGATGAAAAAATAATTCACTAACAATTAGACAATTAGAACTGAAAAAATGGAAAGGAATGACTCAATGACACCTGAAGAATCAGTCTAACACCCCCCCCCCCATGAAAAAAAATTAAAAAAAATATAAAGTATTCACTGGAAAACAATTGAGCTGGCAAATAGATCTAGGAGAGACAATCTAAGGATTATTGGACTTGCTGAAAACATGATGAAAAAAAAGAACATAGACATCATCTTTCAGGAAATTATTAAAAAAAACTGCCCTGACATCCTAGAACCAGAAGGTAAAATAGCTATTGAAAGAATTTACCAATAAACACCTGAAAGAGAGCCCAAAATGAAAACTCAAAAAAAACCCTAATTAAATTTCAGAATTATCAGTTCAAAGAAATAATATTGCAAGCAGCCAGAAAGAAACAATTCAAATATTGAGGAGCCACAAGCAGTATTACCCAGAAAATAGCAGCTTCCACTTTAAAGAATTGAAAGGTCTGGAATCTGATATTCCAAAAGGCAAAAGAACTTGGATTTCAATCAAGAATCAATTATCCAGATAAATTGAGTATTACCTTTTAGGAAAGAAGATGGACATTCAATGATACAGGGAAATTTCATTTATTTCTGATGAAAAGACCAGAGCTGAAAAAAAAAATTGATCTCCAAATACAGAACTCAAGAGGAGCATAAAAAGGTAAAAAGGAAAGAACTCTTGATAACTATATCGCTGTTATGAGTGTAGTTAGAGAGTGCAGGTTTAATTGAATTTTATTGTGAGAAAAAAAAAAAAACTAGATGTGGAAAGGGGATTGTACTGGAAAAAGAGGAAAATGGAAGTAAAATAAGGGAAATCAAATCTCATGAAGAGGTAAAGTTGACCTATTATAATTGAGGGAAAGAAGAGAGGGTGATGAACATTGTGTGAATCTTACCTTTATCATATTTGCCTCAAAAAGAGAATATCAGATATATTTGGTTTCACAAAGAAACTTGTCTCACCCTATAGGGAAGTGGGAGGAAAAAGGGAAAAGAAAAGGGAGAGGCTAATGGAAGGGAAAATAAAAGCAGTAAGGAAAAGGTATAAGAAATGGAGAGGAGTTGTAAAGGGGAGGGCTGTTTGAGGGAGGTAGTGGTCAGAAGCAAAATACTGGGGAGGAGGTAAAGGAGAAAAGGAAAGAGAAAAGCATACCTTGAGATAAATAAGATGGCAGGAAATACAGAATTAGTCATTTTAACTGTGCATGTAAATGAGATGAATTCTCCCATAAAATTGAAGCTGATACTAGGCTGGATTAAAAGCCAGAATCCTATAATATGTTGTTTACAAGAAACACATTTAAAGCAGAATGATACATACAGATTAAAGGTAAAAGGCTGTAGCAGAATGTATTATGCTTCAGGTGAAGTAAAAATTAGCAAGAGTAGTGATCCTTATCTCAGATCAAGCAAAAGCAAAAATAGATCTAATTAAAAAAGATAAGGAAGAAAACTATATCTTGTTAAATAGTAGCATAATGAAATAATACCCATACTAAACATATATGCACCAAGTGGCATACCATCCAATTTTTTTGGATTTGAAAGAGAGGTTAAGAGAGCTCCTTGCAGGAAAGGTTAAGAGACCTGCAAGAAGATATAGACAGCAAAACTATACTAGTGGGCGATTCCAACCTTGCTGTCTCAGAACTAGATAAATAAAACCACAGAATAAATAAGAAAGAAGTTAAGGAGGTAAATAGAATTTTAGAAAAGTTATGTATGAAAAATATTTGGAGAAAATTGGATGCAGAAAGAAATATACATTTTTGTGTATACAAAAATCAATGTTATACTAGGGCACAAAAAACTCAAAATAAAATGCAAAAAGACAGAAATAGTAAATGTATCCTTTTCAGATCATGATGCAATAAGAATGACATGTAATAAAGAGCCAGGGAAAAATAGACCAAAAATTAATTGGAAAATATAATAATCTGATTCTAAAGAATGAGTGGTGAAACAACAAATAATAGACACTATCAATAATTTCATTCAAGAAAATGGCAATAAAGAGAACACTTACCAAAATGTATAGTATGCTGGCAAAGCAGTTCTTAGAGGGAATTTTATATCACTAGATGTTTGCTTGTATAAAATAGAAAAAGAGAAGATCACTGAATTGGACATGCAACTCAAAAGTTAAAAAAAAATAAAAAATACAAAATCCCAAGTAAATACAAAATTTGAAGTATTGAAAATAAAAGGGGAGATTCATAAAATTCAAACAAAATATTATTGAAGTAATGAACAAAATTAAGAGCTGGCTGTATGAAAAAAATAGATAAACCTTTAGTTAATTTGATCAGAAAAAGAAAAGGAGAAAATCAAATTGTTATTATAAAAATGAAAAAGATGAATTTCCCACCATTGAAGAGAACAACTGGAATAATAATTAGGAGCTATTTTGCCCAACTATATGTCAATAAATATGATAATCTAAGTGAAATGGAAGCGTATTTACAAAAATATAGATTGCCCAGATTAACACTGGAGGAAACAAATTACTTAAATGGTTCCATTTTAGGAAACGAAATTGAACAAGCTATTAATCAACTTTCTAAGAAAAAATCTCCAGGGCCAAATAGATTTACATGTGAATTCTACCAAACATTTAAAGATCAATTGATTCCAATATTATGCAAATTGTTTGGAAAAATAGAGAAAATGGGAATTCTACCAAATTCTTTTTATGACACAGACATGGTGTTGATACCTAAACCAGATAGTATAAAAACAGAGAAAGAAAATTATAGACCAATTCGTGTAAGGAATAATGATGCAAAAATCATAATTAAAGCTTTACCAAAGTAGGATTTATACCAGGAATGCAGCACTGGTTCAATATTAGAACAATTATTAGCATAATTGACTATCAATAACCAGACTAACAAAAACAATGTGATTATTTTAAAAAATGCAGAAAAAGCAATTGATAACATCCAATATGCATTCCTATTAAAAACACTAGAGAGTATAGTAATAAATGGAGTTTCCTAGAATGATCAAATTTTTAAAGCCATCAGGAAGCATCAGATGTAATGGGGTTAAACTAGAACCATTCCCAATAAAATAAGGGGTGAAACAATGTTGCCCACTATCACCATTAATATTCAATATTGGATTTAGAAATGTTAGCTTTGGCAATAAGAGAAGAAAAAGAGCTTAAAGACATTACAATAGGTAACAAAAAAAACAAAATTATCACTCTTTGCAGACGATATGACAATATAGTTAAAGAACCCAAGAGAATCAAATAAAAAACTACTAGAAACAATTCACAACTTTAAAAAAGTTGCAGGATACAAAATAAATCCACATCAATCATCAGCATTTTATATATTACCAACAAATTCCAACAGCAAGAGATATAAAGAGAAATTCCATTTAAAATAACTGTAGATAACATAACTCATTTGAGTCTACTCACAAGGGCAAAGTCAAGAACTATATGAATATAATTACTAATCACTTTCCACACAAATAAAGTCAGATCTAATCTCTTGGGAAAATATAAAGTGCTCATGGGTAAACTAAGCAAATATAATTTTAAAAATGACATTAGTAACTAAATCAATCTACTTATACAGTGCCATACCAAACTCCCCAAAAATTTGTTTCACAGAGCTAGAAAAAAAAATAATAACTAAATTCATCTGGAAGAACAAAAGGTCAAGATTTCAATGTAATTCATGAAACAAAAAGGAAATGAAGGTCATGGTAGCTGTATCAGATCTAAAACTATATTATAATGCAGCAATCATCAAAACCACTTAGTAGTGGCTAAGAAACAGAGTAGTTGATCAGTGGAATATGTTACATTCACATGACAAAATAGTCAGTGACTTTAGTAACCTAGTGTTTGACAAAAACTGCTGGGAAAATTGGAAATTATTATGACAGAAATTAGGCATTGACCTCCCACCTAACACCATATACCAAGATAAGACTGAAATGTGTTCATGATTCAGACAGAAAGAATATTACAAGCAAATTAAAATAACCAGAGATAGTTTACCTCTCAGATTTTTGGAGAAGAAAGGATTTGTGGGCAGAAATGAACTTGAGTACATTAATGAATGCAAAAGTGATAATTTGGGTTATATTAAGTTAAAAAAAAAACTGTACAAGCAAAACCAATGCAGACAAAATTAGCAGGGAAGCAATAAACTGGGAAAAAATTTACTTTCAAGGACTGTGATAAAGGCTTTATTTCTAAAACATATAGAGAATTGACTCAAATTTATAAGAATTCAAGCCATTCTCCAACTGACAAATGGTCAAAGGATATGAACTGGAAATTTTCAGGTGCAGAAATTAAAATCATTTCTAGTCATATGAAAGTTACTCTAAATGATTATTTATCAAAGAAATGCAAATTAAAAGAATGTTGAGGTACCACGACATACCTCTCAAATTGACTAAGATGATAGGAAAAGATAGTGAAGAATGTTGGAGGGGATGTGGAAAAACTGGGACACATACATTGTTGATGGAGTTGTGAACTTATCAACCATTCTGAAGTGCAATTTAGAACTATTCCCAAAGACCTATTAAACTGTATGCTCTTTGATCCAGCACTTTTCTACTTTTGTGTCTGAAAGAGATCTTAAAGGAGGGAAAGGAACCGACATGTGCATAAAAGTTTATGGCAGCCCTTTTTGTAATGGCCAGAAACTGGAAACTGAGTGGATGCCCATCAGTTGAAGAATGGCTGAACAAGTTATAGCATATGAATGTTATGGAAAATTATTGTTCTATAAGTAAGATCAGCAAGATGATTTTAGAGAGTTCTATATAGACTTACGTGAACTGATGCTAAGTGAAATTAGCAGAACCCAGATATCATTATATATGGTAACAAGAAGATTATATTATGATCAATTCTCTGTCAGCACCACTGAAAATCTAACTATTCATACTCAAAAGACTAGATCCTTATTTGATCATTGCTGTAGTTGTGTGATTTTTTTTTCAAATTTATGAAGTAGAATTTTGATAGGCATAAAGAAGCACAATTTGACAAGGTATGATTAGATATGATAAGGATCATTGTTGCAGTGAAGTTTTCCAGAGTTCATTTTTGTCCCAAACCATTTTGGGTGATAGAATTCAAACGGACCAACTAAACAAGGAAGGACTGTTTTTAATGAGCTTACTATATATGTGTAAAACCAAGTTAAATGCAATAAAAAATTGTCAAGAAAAAAGTTATACTACCTTCAAGGAACTTATTTTCTATTATGGGAGGAAATGTATACAAATGTAGGTAAATACAAAACACAAAGGGTAACTTATCCTTTTATCTACTTTTGTAGGCAATATAGTCTATTGAAGTAGTGAAAGATGTAACACCCACATTTCCCTTCTCAGGTCTGAGGGTTTTTGTTATTGTTTTGTTTGTTTGTTTGTTTGTTTTTTTCTGCTGAGTAGAGCTGTGCCCAAAGTCTTAGCCTGTGTAGTTTTAATTTAAAACTATTCTCACCCAATGTGTCATATAGTTAACCATGGTGTATATATGGGTGGCGGGGGTGGATATATTTGTATTACATATCATTGTAGCTCCTGATCCCTCTGCAGTGTTTTTCCATTTAATGATGAAAGTTGCCGTGACACCATTAGTGAAAACATAAAAAATCTACTAAACAAAAAGAAAATAGAAAAGAAAATAATAATCATAGCCTTACTCACTAGCCAGGAAAGCTAGGACTAATCAAAACATCAATATTGTACATGATAACACACAAAGAGTTCCCTTAAGCCACAGAATTGTAACATTCCCCAAACTGGTCATCTGGGAAATGCAGACAAGCCCAGTTAAGCTATTCTCTCAACAAGATTCTGCTTTCTTGAAATAGAGCTCTCTCATTGATTTGGTTTTCATTCTATGAAGACTATTCCTATTTTGAACCACTAATTAATTTTGGCTTATTTTTCATAACTAGTAGTAGCTAAATATACTATCAGCACTCTGACAAATTTCTCCGTTCTAATTGCATCTGGTTCCTCAGATTTTAGCATTGTTTTCACTATCACTTTTGGTAGTTGACTTTTTTAAAATTACAAACTAAAAAGTATCCTTCTAATACATTTCTGTATATATTATTACATATATATGTATAACTATATAACATTTTACTATTGTATATTTAAACAAATTGGCATTCCAATCACCATGGAGTTTCATTATTACCAAACCCCCCAATTTTTTTTATATGAAATTTCAGATTTTGCAGTTTTTATACTTTGCATGATTTCAAAACCAGTTGACCTGCCACGATTATGAAATTTCAGTTACACTTATATCCCTAGATCATCCATTCATACCCCTAGATGTTTTCTCCCTAACTTCTAGCCGAGATATATAAATCTTTCCTGGAGAGAAGTTCTAAACTAGGTTCAATGCAATATAATGCTGTGCATTTAATATGATTTATTGAAACTTATTAACATTTGAATCAAGTTTTAATATTTCAAACCACAAAATAAATAAGAAAGAAGTTAGGGAGATAAACAAAATGTTAGAAAAGTTAGGTATGACAGATCTGTGGAGGAAATTGAATGGTGATAGAAGGGAGTATACTTTTTGCTCAGGGGTTCATGGAACTTATACGAAAATTGATCATGTGTTAGGGCATAAAAACCTCAAAATCAAATGCAGACAATCAGAAATGGTAAATGTATCGTTTTCGGATCATGATGCAATAAAATTCACATGTAATATAAGGCCAAGAGAAAATAGACCAAAAGTTAATTGGAAATTAAATAATCTAATCCTGAAGAATGAATGGGTGAAAGAGCAAATTATACAGACAATCGATAATTTCATCCAGGAGAACGACAATAATGAGACAACATACCAAAATTTGTGGGACTCGGCTAAAGCGGTTATAAGGGGTAACTTTATATCTCTAGATGCTTATTTGCATAAAATAGAGAAAGAGAAAATCAATGAATTAGGGTTACAATTTAAAAAAACTAGAAAAAGAGCAAATTAAAAACCCTCAATTAAATACCAAATTGGACATTCTGAAAATAAAAGGTGAGATTAATAAAATTGAAAATAAGAAAACTATTGAATTAATATATAAAACTAAGAGTTGATTTTATGAAAAAACCAACAAAATAGATAAGCCTTTAGTTAATTTGATCAGAAAAAGGAAAGAGGAAAATCAAATTGTTAGTCTCAAAAATGATAAGGGAGAACTTTCCTCCAATGAAGCGTAATTACAGTAATAATTAGGAGTTACTTTGCCCAACTTTATGCCAATAAATTTGATAATCTAAATGAAATAGAGGTATATTTACAAAAATATAGATTGCCCAGGTTAACAGAAGAGGAAATAAATTATTTAAATAGCCCCATTTTAGAAAAAGAAATAGAACAAGCTATCAATCAACTCCCTAAGAAAAAATCTCCAGGGCCAGATGGTTTTACATGTGAATTCTACCAAACATTCAAAGAACAATTAATTCCAATACTATACAAACTATTTGAAAAAATAGGGACAGAAGATATACTACCAAATTCCTTCTTTGATACAGATATGGTACTGATAGCTAAACTAGATAGGGTGAAAACAGAGAAAGAAAACTATAGACCCATTTCCCTAATGAATATTGATGCAAAAATTTTAAATGAGATTTTAGCAACTAGATTACAGAAAGTTATCTCCAGGATAGTACACTATGACCAAGTAGGATTTATACCAGGAATGCAGGGCTGGTTCAATATCAGGAAAACTATCAGCATAATCAATTATATTAATAACCAAACTAACAAAAAACATATGATTATCTCCATAGATGCAGAAAAAGCATTTGATAAAATCCAACACCCATTCCTATTAAAAACACTGGAGAGTATAGGAATAAATGGGCTTTTCCTTAAAATGATTAGTAACATCTACTTAAAGCCATCAGCAAGCATGATATGTAATGGAGACAAACTAAAACCATTCCCAATAAGATCAGGAGTGAAACAAGGCTGCCCACTGTCACCATTACTATTTAATATTGTATTAGAAATGTTAGCTTTGGCAATAGGAGAAGAAAAAGAGAGAAAAGGAATTAGGGTAGGTAATGAAGAAACCAAATTATCACTCTTTGCAGATGACATGATGGTATACTTAGAGAACCCTAGAGACTCAACTAAAAAACTACTAGAAACAATCCACAACTTTAGTAAAGTTGCAGGATTCAAAATAAATCCACATAAATCATCAGCATTTTTATATATTACCAACAAAGTTTAGTAGCAAGAGATAGAAAAAGAAATTCCATTCCAAATAACGGATGATAGGATAAAATATTTGGGAATCTATCTGGCAAGAAAATGTCAGAAACTATACGAATTAAACTACAAAACACTTTCCACACAAATAAAATCAGACCTAGTCAAATGGAAAAACATTAAGTGCTCATGGGTAGGCAGAGTGAATATAATAAAAATGACAATACTACCCAAACTAATTCACTTATTTAGCGCCATGCCAATCAAATTCCCAAGAAATTCTTTTACAGATCTAGAAAAAATAGTAGCAAAGTTCATTTGGAAGAACAAAAGGTCAAGAATTTCAAGGGAATTACTGAAAAAAAAGACAGATGAAGGTGGCCTTGCTGTACCAGATCTAAAACTATATTATGAAGTAGCGGTCATCAAAACCACTTAGTACCGGCTGAGAAATAGAGCAGTCGATTAGTGGCATATGATAGGATATCAGGACACGCTAGGTAATAACATTAGCAATTTAGTGTTTGATAAACCCAAAGACCCCAGCTTTTGGGATAAGTACTCACTATTCGGCAAAAACTGCTGGGAAAATTGGAAACTAGTGTGGAAGAAATTAAGGCTGGACCCACACCTAACACCGCACACCAAGATAAGATCTAAATGGGTTCATAATCTAGATATAAAGAGTGATATTATAACCAAATTAGAGGAACATAGGATAGTTTACCTCTCAGACCTGTGGAGATGGAATAAATTTATGTCCAAAGAATATCTGGAACTCTTAATTGAACACCAGAGATATAAATTTGATTATATTAAGTTTAAAAGTTTCTGTACAAACAAAAATAATGCAGACAAGATTAGGAGGGAAGCATCAAATTGGGAAATCATCTTTACATTTAAGGGTTCTGATAAAGATCTCATCTCTAAGATATATAGAGAATTGTCTCATATTTATAAGAATTCAAGCCATTCTTCAATTGATAAATGGTCAAAGGATATTAACAGACAATTTTCAGATGATGAAATTAAAACTATTTATAATCATATGAAAAGGTGATTCAAATCACTATTGATCAGAGAAATGCAAATTAAGACAATTGTGAGGTACCACTACATACCTGTCAGATTGGCTAAAATGACAGAAAAAGATAACGATGAATATTGGAGGGGATGTGGGAAGACTGGGACACTGATGCATTGTTGGTGGATCCGTGAACAGATCCAACCATTCTGGAGAGCAATTTGGAGCTATGCTCAAAAAGTTATCAAACTATGCATACCCTTTGACCCAGCAGTGTTTCTATTGGGCTTATATCCCAAAGAAATCATAAAAGAAGGAAAGGGCCCCACATGTGCAAGAAATTTTGTGGCAGCTCTTTTTGTAGTGGCTAGAAACTGGAAACTGAATGGATGCCCATCAATTGAAGAGTAGCTGAATAAATTATGGTATATGAATGTTATGGAATATTATTGTTCTGTAAGAAACAACCAGCAAGACCATTTCAGAGAGGCCTGGAGAGACCTGCATGAACTGATGCTCAGTGAAGTGAGCAGAACCAGGAGATCATTATTCACGGCAACAACAATAGTATATGAGGATCAGTTCTAATGGATATGACTCTCTTCAACAATGAAATGCTTCAAACCAGTTCCAATTGTTTGGTGAAGAGAGCCATATACACCCAGAGAGAGGGATGTGAAATGTGGACCACAATATAACATTTCATGTTCTCTATTGAGGTTTGCTTGCATTGTATTTCCTTTATCGAATTATTCTTTCTTGTAGATACGATTTCTCCTGCACAAAAAATGATGCAATAACTATACATATATTTGATTTCTTAAGTATTCTAACATAATTATCATGTAGTGGATATCCTGCCATCTAGGGGAGGGGTAGGGAGTAGGGGGGAAAATTTTGTTACAGAAAGCTTTGTAAGGGTTAATGTTTAGGAATTATCCATACATATGTTTTGCAAATAAAAATTATTAATAAATAAAATAAAAAAAATTTAACATTTCAAATGGCATTCAAGTGGCATTTTTCCAGTCATTGTAACAATTTTTCTTCAGATATTCTCACTTATTTAAAACTATTTTAACTCTTTGAAGTATTTTCTTATCTTTTGAGTTAATTTTGGTAATTACATTTCAAATGTGTTATAAAAATCTTTATCCTACCAGGAATATCCACATAATGGATAAAATCTTTTTCTGAATATACTACACTTCCCATAATATCATTTAAAATGTGATAGATACACCCCAGGATTAAGTAAGAAAATAGTTTCTTTTCTACAGAGAGCTAATATTCTGAGAATTATGGTAATAGTGAACAATCTTGCTTAACAGATAGATCCAACCAATCAGGAATAGGTCTGTGCATCCTCTTCAACCACAGCTTTACCATAGCTCTCGCTCAAACTAGTTGGGGTCAATGACCTGGCAAAGAAATATGGGGAATGAGCAGGCTTGATAGACTAATTATATATTGAACAACACACCCTATAGCAGTAATTTTGCACCATCTTCAAGAGAGGGGGCACATATCTCAGAAATATGGTTAATCAGCAGTATATTGATCAATCAAAAACACTAGAAAGAGATCTCTGGTACATGGACAAAAGCTTGATGAATAAAAACATGCTTTCATTTCTATACCAGCACTCACTTTCATCATAAAAATATGCCTGCTTTCCTTATTAACTTAACTATTTTCTTGTTTTGGGGGTCCCAGACCCTTGATCATGTACATAACAAAAATATCTTCAGTACCTTTACCTTTTTCAAGTTGTAGTTCCTTAAGATTCTTCTGTGTGTCCAGATCTCCCTTATTAAGCACCAATATTCAATAGGTTATATTTTGATTTCTCATTTTAGTCTTAGAAAGAGGTATACCTACATCCTGATATAGGTCTACCTATGTAATACTTATATGTATACTTATATAGTACCTATACCTATATAATAGATACAAGGAATACTTCGTAATATTTACATATTAGGTATATATAATACTTATAGGTATAACAATTCAAAAATGGTAATTTTTAATTTAAATAGTATTTAAATAACCAAATTTAATAAAATTAAAAGTATTTAAATAACCAAAATTGCATACAAAAAGGATTATTATTTATAAAAGGAAAACATCAGAAAAATAGTTAAAATTCATTGTTGTCATTACTATTTTTATTTTTCCTGGTCTCTGTGACAATGGGAAATCCAAGAAAATCCTTCACCATCTTGTTCCACGTTGTTTTTCAGACTTGGAATACACACCCTTCCACATGCGTACACTATAATCCAACTATATTGAATTATTTTGTTGTCTCTTGCAAACAAATTTATTTTTTTCTCATTTCTCTAATTTTTGTACAGTCTATAACTCATGCCTAGAATGCACTCCAACCTCTTTTTTTTTATAATCCTCAGCCTTTTTCAGAGTTCAAATAGTCATTTTTTATATGGGGTTTTTCTTCACCACCACCACCACCACTACCTCAGTTCCTGTTTCAGGGATGTATTTATATTTACTTTGTATATGTTTTGATTCTGTTTATATGCATGCATACTGAGTTAATAAAATGTAAGCTTCTGGAGGCCAAGAAAAGTTTTCCTCTTTTTTTTTTTTTTAACTATATCACCTTTAAGGTACCATTTAATTCTAAGACCGTTATGTGTTTATTGTTAAGGGATCAGATCATTGCCACTTTTGCACTTTTCCTCATTCACTATCAGTTGTCCACCCCATCCTGTTATTGAAATTCCTAATGACTGATTCCATCTTTCTCATAATCCACTTTCTTATCCTAGCTACTGGGTCAATATAAATGTAGCACACCATTAAATTAGACAAATATGAAAATATAGAATTAGGAGAAGGTGCCCTCATATCTCACATACCCTTTATTTCATATGATACTTTCTCATGACACATTGAGATCTAACTTTTTTATAACCTTTTCCCAACTTTGAAAAATAATCTTCTTTATTGCACATATTCAATATATATTGGATAACTGGCTGTCAAAGGGAGGGGTTGTGGGAAAGGGAGGGAGAAAAAATTAGAAAACAAAGTTTTGGAAGGGTAAATTTTGAAAAATATGCATATATTTTGAAAATAAAAAGCTTTAAAATGGAAAAAAAAAGAAAAATAGTCTTCTTTGCATGCAATATGCTAGGCATTAATTTGTCAGCAAATTTAAATCATTATAGCACCCATCATGTGCAAATCACTATCATAAATACAAATTAAAAATTAGATTATCCTTTCTTTCAGAAACTTACATTCTGTGGCATGTATTCAACATTGCACAAACCTATCACACAAGATAATTTGAGAAAATGACTAAATATTGTAGATATCAGAAACTGGGAACTTTAATAGAAATATTACAAGAGAATGGCAAGATGGCTAGGGGTGATGATAGGATGGGATGTGAAGTATGATGTGATCTGATCATCTGTGGTTAACTAAACATTATGGAATAATTGAATTTGCCTTCACTCATTAATCAGACAAAGGCAATCTCAGAGTGGGAGTCCCAAAAGATATATGGAATCCTAGGTATCAGAGGGATTTTCTTCTTACAATGTTGGCACTATTCCAGGGTGAAAAGAAATATATGGCAAGATGCCTGTGATGAATAGGTGAATGACATACAAGGATCACATCGCAAGGTGATATGATGATTATCAAGAGAAAGTGTAAAATGCTTAAGAGAAAGTCATGAGGTTCACCTATATTTGGTGGAAATTGAAAGATGATTCACAATAGGAGACCAACAAAAGCAGTTAAACAAAGGAAGAAACAGTAAGACTTAACAGATGGATTAAAATATTGAAGCTTTTCATGTCTTGAATCCATATGATAAATGCTTATCCATTCCTGAAAGGGAGGCTTTTGTTTCTATTATTATTCTATCTGCAATTAATTCTTGGTTTGTTATCTTAGTGGGTTAAAGTAGATACTTTGATAATATGAAATTCATTTGTATTTTACTTCACAATAACTGTATATTGTAATATGAATAAAGCAAGGTATGGTGACAAAAAGATTTGGATAAGGAATTATAAAAACTATGTGAGCATTAATTTATCATTTTAAAGCTTTGCAATTTTGAGTCAATCATTTAAGTTCTCTTACCTTCAACTTCTTTTTCTATAAAATGTTGAGTGGAGAGGATTCAACTAAATGATTTCTAAAATCCCTTCCATATCCAATTACCTATAATTCTCTGTCCTAGAAATTTAATTTGAAGAAAATAATAGAGTTCAAATATAAAGACAACTTATAAAGGAGCTAGAAATGTCTCCAGTTTGTTCATTCATTCTTTGGTACATTTCTTGCTATCTCTGCTGCTCTTGGAATGGATAGCTCATTAATGTGATCACCAATCTAAACTGTACCTTCAGTCTTTTCCTTTATTAAAAGAGGTACATCTATTTGACTTTTAAACGATTTCCATAATTATGGAGCAAACTATATACAAAGTAACAGATTGTCTATGTCCACAAAGTGACTAATTAGGAGTACTACAGAATAATTTAGAGGTGGTTATAATAACATATTCTCAACTATGTGACTCCATATGAAAATTTATGGCTTGAAACAGGGAAGCTGAATTATTAGTTCTACATGTAGTGAAGAAATCTAGGGGTAAGGATATTAAAAAAAAATGGTCATATTGTGCTTTTCCAGTCTTTCATTTTGACAAGGGGTGAATTCTCTAGACATTGTAAATTCATGTTAATGCTTAGTCTTAATTGTATTACTCTCAGTTTTTTTTTTTTTTTGATCTTGAGATGACTCTAATTCACAGGTAATTCACAGATGACTAATTCAGTCATCTGAGCTATATGAAATACAATTCAGTTTGGCCAATGCAAAAGAAGTCTGAAAAATAAATTGAGAGAAAAAGAGATGCACACATACAAAGAGGAGATAAAATGGAAAGATGCCTACATGTTCATGAATCACCTTCAGGGAACCATGAAAGCCTTTCAGGGTATCAAATACACCTAGAGAACAATGTTAATGTAAACAAGGGTGCCAATTAGCTGGATACCTGAGAAGAGAGTCAAAATGATTATGGAATTATGGAATTCAAAGTAAATTCTGAAATGTTATTCCAAAGAAGAGAAGGAAATAAGTTACAAATAAGTTTCCCTGAGTAATAGAATCTATAGAAAAGGTAATAACTCTAGATTAAGGTCAAAGAAATTAAAACAAAAGAGAAGAATTAACACAGACAGCTTAACAATAGCATGATGAACAATCAAATATAACTTTGATAGTAATATGAGTTATAAAGACTATGTAGGTTCCAATAAATAATATTACTTAGTCTAAATATTATTGGGTTGCTAAATTTATTAATTTAGTTAACCTAAATACCTTCATCCCAATCCTAGTACTGCCCCAAATGCCATTATTAATTAGGAGGACTGTAGAAGGATAATAGAGAATGTAGAGATTCATCTGAGAGAAAATGGAAGGGCAAGTGTTTTGGCTGTTATAAACAGTCAAGTCATTTATGCTTTTACCAAGACAAATGAAATCTGTTGTATAGTTGATGTTTTGTTATTGTTATTATTGTTTCTTTTGTTTTGTTTTATTGGTCAGAATGCTCATATGGGAGGTGAAAATATTTTCATTGTTGTTGTTGTTTGTTTTTAATACTGAAGCCAAATTCTGATGTTCCTAAGGATAAGTCTAGATGGGAGCAAAATTAAAATAAATTATATTTTTCTAGGGGAAATCCTGATTGGTAACATAGCTATCATATAATTACTGAGAATTCTTCAAAATGAAATTCAACATATTATTGTTTTAATTCAATACAATTTAGTTAACACTTATTAAATACCTACTACATGGCCAGCATTATTGTAAGTTCTAGATACAAATAAAAAATAATGAAGATAGTTTTTGCTTTAAAGGAATTTACAATCTAATAAAGGAAGACAATACACTAAAGGAGGCAGAAAAGCATAGGTGCAGGGGGCTGGTGATTAGGGGCAGAGATGTTCAATGCAGTCCAAACCTAGCAGAGTTGTGCAATTAGACACTTAGCAAGAAAGTTCAAAAACCAACCCAGGATAAAGATAATTTTTGGGAAGAGTTTAGTGTGATACTCTCTAGCCCTGTTATCAAAGGGTAAAAAGAGACTGAGGGAATTGGGAAGGTATCAAGTACCCAAAACTGACTTATAATATTGAGATTTCAGGAGATCGCATGTTATTTTTGCAAAAGTAGATAACTATGATAAAGGTCAAAGGAAAGTCATGAATAGGACAATCCCATCTTTTGAGGGCCAAAAAGCAATTTTGTGATTTGTTAAGGCATAGTGTGATTTACTTTTTACTCCCTTCCCTCCCCTCTTACTTAGTATATGATTAGCATACTTTAGGGGCAGCCATGTGACATAGTAGATGGAGCATCGGCTTTAGAGTGAGAAAGTCTTAAGTTTAAATCCAGCCTCAAACACTTACCAACTGTGATACCTTAGGCAAGTCATTCAACTTCAATTGTCTCCTCTTCCCCTCAAAATTAGATGAATTAACGTAACCTAAATGATCAAAAATGTTCAGGAACTTTCTTCTAGATAAAGTATGCTAATGAGATGATTTTTTTTTTCATATAGTAACTGTATTTGAAGACTATTGAGGTTCCAGAACCCTTAAATTCGTGAAATCATATGAAAATAATTTCTCTTTAGAGTAACAGAAGTAATTGAAGTTAGTGGAATGGATTCAGTGAATCGTTCTAAGTAAAAAAAATAGTTTTATCCTTTATATGTGGAAGTTTATAGTATCGAAATATGTCTTGATATATAAAAGCAATGCTTTCTTTTGTAGAATTTCAAGGATGCTTAGAAAATAATAATAAACAAATTTCAAATTTATTTTCAAAAATCTATTGCAATAAAATTGAAGTCACTCCACTCTACACCCCAAGGATTATTCTTTAATTAGTATTTCTGTGTCAACCTCATAGCCATGGGGAAAAAATATAGGGTTAAATAAGGCAATGAATTGGACTTATGGGGCTTCCATTGTTTACAGTTAATGTTGAGAATCAATAATAGTTTGGATAAAGCATAAAAATATGCCAGAGGTGACACATAAAGTTTTTTCCCTTCTTTACAAACAAGATGACCTAAGAGGAAAGCACTCCATCCCTACCCCAAGGTAACAACATCACCAATGACTTTGACAAATTTGAATGGGTTTTCTTGTCTTTGTCTCATATCTTCCTATCCAAATAACAACAAAAACAACAAATGTATCTTTTTATTATTAAAGTTTTTCCTTCCCACTTTCCCTCTCCTTTATTTAAGTCAGTTAATAATTTTTTTTGGTCTAGTAAGTTTTATTTTGATTTCATTATTGTGAGCAATCTTTCTTCTCATACAGATAACATTCTGTCCATATCTTACAATTTTGTTTAGTTTAGGAAATAAATAAAATAATAGTTCTTTTTTTTAAACAAACTTTTATTAAACATTTGCTATGGAATGGGCACCATGCAAAGAACTGGGGGAGATAACAAAGATAAACAAAACTGGATTCCTACATTTTAGAAGATTACCACCTACTAAGGATTGATAAGATATATACAGAGATAAAAAGTTAGTTACTATCCTCTCCATGATTGTAACTTTTGATTTATTAGGGAGTTAATGGTAAATGCATTGAGAATATAGTCCCCAAATTCTTGAGTAATGCAAATAAGATAAATTCTTTCCAATATTTCCATTTCTCTTGATTCAGTCTTTTTAAATGGACACTATCTACACTTCAAAATTTAGGGTATTAAGTAAATCATATTATAACACCTTTGAGGGTCTTTTTTTCCTTCAGCCTCCCACCACTTATTCCATATTTTGATTCATGTGACATCAAATTAAAGAAAACCAAAGAACATTAAATGAAAAGTTTCATTATTTACCTTTAAAATTCTTTTTAAGATGTGTATTCCTTTTTTCTTTATTTTGATAAAAATACCTTCTATACTTTTTTTGAGTACATATGTATTCTACATATTTTGTATTCCATATATTACAGGCCCAGTTTTCCTTAAAATTTAATATGACAATAAAGGTTATCCTTCATATGATTCATATGGTTCAAATGAACCTTTAATTCATTATTTTGTAAGTAGTTATTCCCTTTGTTGATGGTATTGACTCAATGTCAGTGTTTATTCTTTTAATTTCTTATAAGGATTTTCTAGAGTGTGAAAAGGCTACAAAAATAAAATATTGAAAAATATTATAAAATATAATGCATGCAAAACACTAAAAATTTTTATGAAGTGTTCTAATTAATATCTAAGAGCTTAAGATGTATTTAATTATTCGTACTATTTTCTTCAATGACTATCTTAAAATACTCCAAAAAAAATGCTCTCTTAAGGGAAATTCCTAATATAATATACCCCAGCTTGCTTAACTGCCTTGTAACTCTTTTTTTTAAATTTGTAAAATGGAGATTCTACCTTGTTTCCCTAAGTATTTTTCTGTTTTAAAATAAATACTCAGTCCTTTCAGTCAGTTTTCATATGGAAAAATCTCCAGGCTCTTAAACACTTCTCATATTTGGCCATTTTTTCCAAAAACTTATAAATATAATTCCTGAAATGTTATGCCCAGAATTAAACATAATAGTCAACACATGGACTACAGTAGGATTATTATCTCTTTATCCTGGATATCTTTCCTCACTTAATAATAACTAGTATTGTTAATTTTTTGGTCACCATGTTGAACTGTTGACCCATATTGAGCTTGGAGTCCAAAAGAATATAAAGAGCTTTCAAAAAATTTAATATAAATATGCTCTCATCATTTTGTAACTATGAATTCTTTGACCTGTATTTGAAATGATACATTTCTTCTATAGTTAAATGGATTTCTGATCTCATCAATATGGATACTTCTTCCAGCTAAGTGATTCAATAATTAATGCACTGGGCTTGGAGTAAGGAAGACCTAAATCTGGCCCTAGCTATGCTACTGAGGACAAGTAACTTAACCTCTGTCTACTTCAGTTTCCTCACTGTTAATGTGTTAATAACACATACCTCCCAGGAATGTTCCAAAATTGAAATGTGAAAATTTTTGCAAAGTTCTCAAAACTGTTCCTGGTAAATAACAGGTGTTTAATAATTACTTATGCCCTTACCTTTCTTTTCTCCTTCCAATGGTGAAATTTTACAAAAGTCATATTACATCATAATATATTGCTGTTATCTATTTTTTCCACATTTTGTACACAAGGTGCCTATTTAATGTAGGGATATCAAGATACGTTGACATTACATGGATATCAATAGGAAACAGTGGGTGTCTGATAATTTTGTCTGCCTAATTTTTCAACTATGTACCTCTTTAATGATATATTTTATATTGTTTTTCCTCTTACTTCTTTGCTATTTATATACACTGAACATGTTAATTATTCTTCATGGCACTTCTGATTACTGGAAAATGTAATTCCATGGGGGTTTTATTATGTAAGATTCATAGTTACACCGTAATAATAGGGAAGTATAATAAAAAGTTTGATTCTTATTTCAGGATGAAGTTTGAGGTAATTAAAAATCACTGTCTAATTTCCCAAAGGCAATCAAGTCCAAAAGTTTCCTCTTATTTCTGCATTATCTAAGATACAGCTATTCTGGTGGACAGGTTCTATGAATTTTCTAGGCACCCATGCATTAGAGATTCAAGCAAAGATCCGTAATGCCTTTTTTACCTTAAACCCCATTGTCAATATCATGAAATATGAAGACCTACTTTCAGAACATTGTTTAAGATGAATGAACTACTTAAGATTGTCAACAAGATTAGTTATATCTGAAAGAGTTATCAGATTATTAAAAGTTCCAAATTCATGGACTTTTTAAAATCTATGCACAGACACCTTATGAAAAAATTCTTATACAAAGCAATATACATTCTTAATCCACTTGATTTTCCCTTAGATCTAACTTTTATGTATGATGATGGAACTCATCTGGGAAACTTTGGATTTTGTATATATTTGATGTCATCTGAAAACAGGAATATCTGAAAGTCACTCTCAATAAGGATTGTTTTTAGCAATTAATTGAATTTGGTATTAGATAGTCCCCATGTCTTCAGCAAATACCTTTATGAATGCTCCCTTGTATCTTATTAGACATGAACAATAATGAAGCCATTGAATAAATTCTTAAGCTGTCACCTCTTCTTTTATGATTTCCATATTGCACGGGGAACATAATGGTGGATTGAATTTAAAGCAGTATTGTATTCTACTAAATCAAATGCTTTTTAATAATAAATAAAAAGTATTAAATCTTTCAGCTAATTTTCTGTATTCTGTATATCCCCTTTTTCTTGTCTTCAAGGATGCAGTTGATATGCCAATGCAGATTATTCTCATACAAATTTTATAGAATGGAAAAACATTCATGGGAATGAGTAGATATTGACATGTTGTCTTGTTTTTAAATCATTATAAGACTGAAACATGCCCCACCACCACCACCCAAGTATTTGGTATCTTCACTTTTCAGGTATCTTGAGATCTGATCATTCAGTATCCTACAAAATATATCACCTCCAACATGTTACTTTTTTTCAACCCTTCTCATTGCTATTTTTGTTTGTGTCTATTGCCACTTCCATATTTAAAATATCAGGGCATATGAAGTTGAATTCAAATTTTACAACAGCATGGATGTAACATAGAATTTCCTGCAGAAATCTTGATGGCTCTTTTCCATTTTTTAAGGTAATTTTCCTCCATGTTAAATATGCTCAGAATGTCAGAGTTTGTTCTCTGAGTGATTGCTCTTTGCTGTTCTGTGTAATAATCCTACTAGTCATCAGGTTTTATTATGCTCCTTCATAGGATTTTTACAAGCAAGTTCACTTTTACAAACAATGTTGTCTTTGGCTGCAATCTCTCTCTCCTTGGCAAGGAAGTCATGTGTTTCTTGGCAAAAATAAAATATTTCTAGGCTTTTTTAATCTCCTTGTTGTGGCCAATGAATTACATTGGATAAATTCCATAAATAAATGGAGATACTTTGTTCCACTGTCTATTTTTTTATTTGTCTTGAATGGGTGTCATACCTATTTACACAGATGAGCCACATCAAGAAATGACCCTAAGATGAATAGAGCTCAGCAATGAACAAAAATTAAGAAGAATAGACCCTACCAAAAATATCTCACCATTTAAGATAAAGGGAAAAAACAGTTCTGGTGTAAAAGGAAAGCACTGCTATTAAACAGAGGAAGCATCAAGGCTCTCTCAAAATATATACATTACACACAAATGCTTCCTACCCATATGTCCCTTCTCACTTACATGGTGTAAACTGTATTGCCTTTGATGTTGTATGTGTTTGTGGTAAAGTGTTCAAGGTATATGATGAAATGTCTTAGTATTAATTCTTCTTTTTAACATACCATACTATGTTTGACTAGTAAAAATACACAAAAAAAATCACTCACCTTACATATGATAAAAGAACACTTCCTTTATTTTCCCCTATGAATATAATAAAATGTAACAAATTGTCATGCAGCTTTTAGGGGACATGATGAATAACTTCCCTGAAGAAACTATAGCTCTTTTTCCTTTACAATTTACCCAGAGGCTAGTTTAAATATCAAATGAAGTGACATTTTAGCATTTATCTTTCAGCTGGATGTAAACTAGATACAATTGGAGCAGATTTAACAGAGAAATTACTTTAGCAAGTTGTAGATTACACTTTTAACTGAGATGATATCAGGATCAAGCCAAGAGTCAGCTTAGTAGAAATCTTCTGATGCAGAAATATTCATTCTAGGATTTCAAAATTATTTGATTACATATATATATATAATTTAAATTGAAATGTATTCATTTTTAAAAGATTCATATTATCCTTTATGTTAAAGGAGATTGTTGATTTTCTTCATAGAGATTTTTTAAAATAAGCCTGTTTCTAACTGTTGACTATGCAGCTAAAACTTATGAAATTATAGCTCATTAAGAGATGGATGCAGATATCCCACAGTTCCATTCATGACTCTGTGAGGTCTAACACTAAATAACAAAATTTTAATAGAACACATATAGAATGTTCCTATTTCCAACATAAGCCTTTCAAAGGAGTCCTGAAGCTTTATTTCCTATTTTTCACAGTTTTGCTACTAAAGTTTCTTTGCATTGAAGAACTGATTGTTTCTATATCTATCATCTATAATCTATAGAAATCAGATATAGATATCTATTTATTGTATCTATGATATGATTTTTCACACCATATATGGAAGAGGGAAGAAGAAAACAGATTCTTTTTTTTCTAAACCTATTAAGCTTCCAGAAAGATGTGACTAAAGATACATCTAATGATTCTGCTCAAGGCATATATTTGCATAGGTTGTGATGACCTCTGTCTGCATCTCCGGGAGAAGCTTCTGTTGCTAGTTATAGCTGTAGAAAAGAATGAGATGTGGCTATTTATAGAAAACTCCAAAACTTGTCTTCATGACTTCATGTGGATATAGATTTAGAACTGATTGATGTCTTGAAGAAAATACAGTTCTGAATCTTCATTTTTCAATTGAAGTTTCATTTCAATCAGTTTTCTGTTTAAAAATAATAATTGTGAGAAGTAATTTTAATATTTCAAAAATCAGGGGTTAGATGATTAGAATAAAAAGAGACATAGATTTAGAAGATCTCAAATTGTATCTTTGACTATTGTTCTCCATGTCATCTTAAGCAAGTCATTTCAAACATCTGAGCCTCAGCTTATCTATGCACAAAATAATAATTTTAAAACCCTAGCATCTCTATGGCACTTTAATCTTTGAAAAGTTCTTCGTGTATGTTATGTCATTCAATCTGTACAGCAATAGAATTACAAGCTGTTATCCCTGTTTTAGAGATGAAGAATCGAGATAGACTAAGGCTGGGACCCGCCCTGGATTGTAAAAGTATAAATATCTAAATCAGGATTCCAACTCATGTCTTTCTGTCTCCAAGTTCAGCACTCAGTCCACTAAGTCATCTTGCTGCTTCCAAAATAGTTTTTGAAGTAAACTATATGATCTCTAAGCTACCCCAACTCTACAGGTCTAAATAAAAAATACCTGGATGTCACTGCTCTAAACAATTAGCTGAATCGATGAATGAATGAATGCATAAGTAAGAAAATGAAACAATAGAAAACAAATAAATGACTGAATGGATAAATAAAAAGAATGTATTTTATATATCCACACTCCATAATCTTATAACTTGAAAATTTGACTTCTGTAAGGAGATCTAACTAACTTTGACAAGATTCAATAAAATGGATTGAGAAATACAGGTGAAAATTGATTAGAAGGAAAACCTTCCCAGAACAGCAGGGATTTGGAGGTAGAAGTGAGAGAGAGAGACTTCTCCTCATTAAATAATATTTATTATTTTTTCTGGGCATACAGTACTGTCATTATTTGGATCTTTCTTGTAACCTGATATTCATCATATTAATATAATGATAATGCCCTGGCTTGTTAGCCCACTATACATTTCGAGTAGTTTTTCCAGTCGTGTTGATGGATTTATACTTATCCATCCACATTCTTTTGTTTGGTTCTCCTCATAACCAACAGCAGTAATTTCAAGACAGCTGGCTAGGATTAGGGGTGCAGCCTGTTTCTATAGAACAGCATGAAGCTAACTGCCCCACATGGGGATTGAGACTCAGGCCTCTGTCTCATTTGCACTCTGTTGCAACCTGCCAGAGGAAAGAAAATGACTTGTGTGATACGATTTTTCCTTATTCAAACCACTAGCTGTACTATAGGACTTAAAAGTGTAATGGTGCATTCGCTCAGGAAGAGTAATAATTAAAGATGGGATTCAAATGAGAAAAATACTAAAGAATCATTTAATAAGAGGAACCCTGAACTTTGCAATCTTGAGAGAAATCTATTTCCCAGAAATGCACATCACAAATTTCCAGCAAAATATGAAGTGGCAACCCATCCATCTGTTCAATAGTCATCAAACTAGAAGCATTACCTCATCAGAATCAACTCCTACTGGCTGATTCTGTTTAGAAGGCAGAACACTAATTTTTGCTTTTTCTAAGAAACTATTGATTTTTCTGTTTCTTAATATAAGTAAGCTAGCATTAAGAGGAATTCTAAAAAGAAGCATTAATGAGGTATTCTTATTAAAAGAACACTGCTTCTGTGAATTTGCCCAATGATCAAACACATTTTTAATGAAACTGGCAAATGGATTTATTTTTATAGTTATAGTCAAAGGTCCGGTTTTTAATGTCAGCTTTAACTATCTGCATGACCGTGATCAAGTCACTTTCCCGCCCTGCTTATTATTTTTCTCTATGAAATCAAAGGCTTGGATAGAGTATTTTAGACTTTCTCTATATGTCAAAGACCCCTTTGACAATCTGGTAAAGCCTGGGCATCCCTTCTAAAATGTCTAGTAAAATATAAAGGAAATTAATTATATTGAAATAGTTATCTATCTGTATCTATATATGCATATATATTTGTATATAGATAAATAGATACATTATATTTATATATAGATATATAGTTAAATTTATGATCTCCATTAAATATACTCATGCATGCTAGGAGGAATCTATAGGTCCATGGGCTGTAGCCAACTCCTACAAGCTCTGGATTATTTCAATGCATTTCCACCTTGTAAATTAGCAAATGCTGCAAATTGTTGCTTGACTCATTGTTTTGTTGATTGTCCAGATTTAAGAAAGTAATGATGAAAATGCAAATTATGCATATTAAACTTTTTTTTTTTTGCTTTTTTTGCTGAGGCAATTGAAATTAAGTGACTTGCCCTGGGTCACACAGCTAGGGAATGTTAAGTGTCTGAGGCCATATTTGAACTCATGTCCTCCTGACTTCAGGGCTGGTGCTCCAGCCACTGTGCCACCTAGCTGCCCCATGCTTATTAAACTTTAATGTATGTCTTGCTTTCTGGATAGGTGGTTGCTAAATTCTCACCAGCATATCCCTGAGTATATTCTATAATAAGAAACATTGACCTAAATGATCTCTATAATCCCTCTGTCGGTACTATTATTCTGTGTTCTCAAAGCAGTTTAAAGTTAGCAGGGAAGTTTTTGAAGACCGTCTGAATTCTCATCTATGATTGACATAGTTTGATAGACATTATTTGGAGGCTTATATAGACATTTTATAGTTTATTCATCCTTACTAAAAATATTTAGCATTTTATACTCCCTTTAATAGCCTCTATGCAATATTATCTAATAGTTTCTTTCTTTCTAGTAATTCTTCCAAAATCTATGGGTTCTTTTCACTAGACCACCCTGAAATGCAGCCACTAGATTCCTGGAAGATTTGGAATGGCAACTGCTTGAACACATAAGATTTCATTTATCATTTTTCAAATTGAAATAGGCCTTAGAGATTATCCCCTTGCTTTATAGATGAAGAAAACTGATGTCCCAAGAGGGAGATTAATTTATTTGAGGGCAAACAAATGACAGCTTCAGGATTGGAACCACTATACCATATTGGGCATATGTTGTTTCTAGCTCCTATCTCTAGAAGGGAAAGGAAAATTCATAAATAATTCAATTTTTTCCACAACTTGAATAGTGCTTTATTAAAATACCTCTGAAGTCATTTTGTTCCCTACAGTTAAGGGCATCTCATCTTCCATTATGTACATATGGTTACATGACTTCCAGTCTTTACATCTCTCCCTACAATCACTAGTAATATCGAGTATAAATACAGAACAATGAAACATGACTACTGGTAAAGATCTGAGGGGTAATGAAGACTGCAGCATTTCTCTATGATCCTGAAGTATTCCGGATCAGTTTTCTAAATAAATTTGGCTATCCCATTTACCATTTAGAGGGTGTTATAAAGTCTGTGCTACTGATAGAGATAATGTGAAAATAGTTCTAAGTCTGATTGGATGTTCCAGGATGTAATAGCAGTGTCCAACATATGGACATATTTTTACCAGTGAAGTGTCTTGGACCTTTAGAAATAAACCTTAAGTTAAATATATACAAATTGTGATTTTGTATAATAACAATAAAACAATAGTGTGTTCCAAAAGAAAAAAAAATCCCATGGTAAGTAGGATGTGTTAGAATTTTTTGAGAGGATACATGCCATAAAGGAAAGAATATTGACCTGGTATAAAAAGAAATTTTTGATTTTCCTAGGAAATGGCTATCTTAATTCATTGTGTGACATTAGTCAAATTACCTCATACTTTGTAACTCAGTAGCCTGGGTTATAAAATGAAGAAATTGGAATACATGACATCAAAAATTCATTCTATAATTCCTAAAATTTAAGTATATAAGGAAAAAGGCACCCGTATCTCTATGATATTTTGAAATAATTATCTATCAAAATGTACTTCTGTTGATTTATTTCAATACTCAGAAGGCATGTTAACATAGATTGAAAATGATGGCTTTGAAAACACATTTGGACAATGGTAAATGCTTCCCTCTAATTATTTTATTTATTTAACTGAGACAATATGCAGATCACATACTTTTTGTGTCTTCCACATCTTTGGCAGCAAATAGCCTACAGCATTGAAAGCAGATGGCCCACTAATTTTAAAGACCCATGCTAACCAAAAATATTGGAATCTGGTAAAAGTTGAATTAATAAAATTATATGCAAACATCCAACAAAAACGAGCACTTGTGCCAGATTCAATAAATCCTCAGTTGGAGTTCTCTGCTGCTATAGATTGTACAAGCCACAATAAATAGATTCTTTCAGGCTTCTGCAGGCCTCAGCATGGGATCCAGCTGGAAGTTTCAGATTTAATCTAGCCATATTAAGATAGAGCCCCTTTTATCACTGTTATTATGCATCAATATACTAGCATTGCACTGCATTAGGGACCAAGCAAAAGAATGGATTTTTATTGTATTCTGTATATAACAAACAGATAACACTAGTTTGTGTTGAACTAGAAATATCATTCCTTGGGGAAATATGAAATATACCATTCCCATGGAGACTAAAACCCTGAATGGAAAACCATATCCACCACGGCTAACTTCTGATGGAAGTTGATCTGTGGAAAGCAACGAGGGGTGACAATATAAAGAACACTGGGTTTGAAATCAGAGGGCCTATATTTAAATCACATCTATTTACTAGATCCTTAACCAACCACCACATTTTATTTTGTAGGGCCTTGATTTCCTCCTCACTGTATGGGGATTGTTTGAGACAATCATTAAGTTTCATTTTATCTCTAAATCTTTGATTCTATGGCAATTTCAACAAAAGTGAATTCTTTATGTTCAAAACTTTCATTAACTTGAACCCCACTATTTTAAAATTAATAAAAAGTATAAATTGTTCGTGAATTAAGAAGCAGAACCAAGATGGCAGAGTGCAGACATGACTCTCTGTGACCTCCTCTGACCTTCTCTCAGACCAACAGCAGATTAAGCATCTGAACTGGTACTGGAGCCAAAGTGCCCCCAAATATTTGGAGGACAGCACATTCCCAGAAGAAGTTACCTTAGAAGAGCTCCAGAGCAAGTCTGTTTCAGTCAGGGATGGGGTCAGTTGCCATGCTCAGACAGCAACTCCAGGACACAGGGCAGGAAGCCAGGCTGAGACTCAGAACATGGCAGTTTCTAAGCAACTGGCAAGTTTCTGTGAGCCTCTTGAACCACTCTGGCCTGGTTGCAAGCAGGTGCTTTGGCAGATCGGCCTTTAGTAAGAGATATATTGTGAACCACTGAGAACCTCAGACCTGGCCCAGACAGCCCAGCACCAGAAGTCAATCAGCTAAAATGTCCCAGGGCAAATTAAAGCAGCTGTGGCTCCTTTGCTTTAAACAGACCTAAAGCTTTAAAAATGAATAAAAAACAAAAAAGAACTCTCAACATAGATAGATTTTATGCAGAGAGAGACAAACAGACCTCAGATCCTGAGGTTCATGAAAGTAAAGCAACTCCAGAGGAAGCCACAAAGGGAGACATGAGCTGGTCCCCATTTCACAAGGCTTTCCTGGAAGATTGCATAAAAAATCTAAAAAGAGAGTTAGAAAAAAATGGGGAAATGAAATGAGTTCATTGCAAGAAAGATATAATGCCCTGCAAAAGAGACATGAAAAAGGCACCAACTCACTGAAAAACAAAAATGGTGATATGGAAAAAGACTGCAATGTACAAAAAAAAATTCAATTGGCAAATTACAAAAGGAGCTAAAAAAAGTAATTGAAGATAATAATACACTAAAAATTGAAATTAAAGAAATGGAAATCAATAAATCAATAAGACTTCAAGAATCATTCAAACAAAAACAAAAGAAAATGAAAAAATAGAAGAAAAAAGGAAATATCTCCTAGGAAAAACAACTGACCTGGAAAATATATCTAGGAGAGACAATCAAAGTAAGGATTATTGGACTTCCTGAAAGCCATGATGAAAAAAAGAACCTAGACATTATCTTAGAGGAAAACATGAAAGAAAACTTCCCTGATGTTTTAGAATCAGAAGGTAAAATAGCCATCGAAAGAATTCACTAAAAGAGACCTCAAAATTAAATCCCCAAGGAATATTGTGGTTAAATTTCAGGACTATCACACCAAGGAAAAGAAATTGCAAGCAGCTAGAAAGAAACAATTCAAATAACAAGGAGCCATAATTAGAATCAGCCAAGATCTTTCAGCTTCCATTTTAAAGGATCGAAGAGCCTGGAATCAGATATTCCAAAAGGCAAAGGAAATTGGATTACAGCCAAGAATAACCTATCCAGCTAGAATGTGCATTATCTTTCAGAGAAGAAGATGGACATTTAATAATATAGGTGAATTTCACCTATTTCTAATGAAAATACCAGATCTGAACAAAAAAATTTGACTTCCAAACACAGAACTCAAGAGCAGCATAAAAAGGCAAAAAGGAAAGAAGTCTTGAGAAATATATTTCTATTATGTGTATACTTAGAGAATGGGAGTATAATTTGATTTTACTTTGATAATATGAAAAAGAAACTAGAGGTGGAAAGGAGATCATACTGGAAAGAAAGAGGAAAAAAGAAGTAAAATAAAGTAAAAATGGAGGTAAAAATAAGGTAAAATCTCATGAAGAGGCAAAGAAAACCTAATATAATTAAGGGAAAGAAAGGACGAAGATGAGCATTGTGTGAATCTTACTCTCATCAGATTGGGGTCTAAGAGAGAATATCAGATATATTTGGTTTCACAGAGAAATTTATCCCACCTTATAGGGAAGTGGGAGGGATAGGAGGAAAAGAAAGGGAAAGACTAATAGAAGGGAAAAAAGAAGAATTAGGGGAAAAGTGTAAAAAAGGCAGAGGGGGTATAAAGGGGGAGGACTGAGGAAGGTGGATATCAAAAGCAAAATACTGGGGAGGGAGGAAGGGAGAAAAGGGAAAGGAAAGAGAAAACATAATTTGGGGTAAATAAGATGGCAGGAAATACAGAATTATTTATTTTACTGTGAATGTGAATAAGGATGAACCCTCCCATAAAACAGAAGCAAATAGCAGACTGGATTAAAAGCCAGAATCCTACAATATGTTGTTTACAAGAAATACATCTAAAGCATAGAAATACATATATACTGGCGTTAAAGGGCTGGAGCGCAATCTATTCTGCTTCAGGTGAAAAAAAAAAAGCAGGAAAAGCATATACTGATCTCAGATAAAGCCAAAGCAAAGACATATCTAATTAATAGAGACTAGGAAGGAAACTATATTTTACTAAAGAGTACCATAGATAATTAAGCAATATCAATACTAAACATATATGAACCAAGTGGTATAGCATCCAAATTCCTAAAGGAGAAATTAAGAGAGATGCAAGAAGAAATAGACAACAAAACTATACTAGTGTGGGAACTCAACCTTGCTCTCTCAGAACTCAATAATTCAAAACACAAAATAAATTAAAAAGAAGTTAAGAAGGTAAACAAAATGTTAGAAAGGTTAGGTATGATAGATCTTTGGAGAAAATTGAATGGAGACAGAAGGGAGTTTACTTTTTTCTTAGCAGTTCATGGAACTTATACAAAAATTGACCGTGTGTTAGCACATAAAAACCTCAAAATCAAATGCAGAAAGACTGAAATAGTAAATGCATCTTTTTCAGATCATGATGCAATAAAAATCACATGCAATATAAGGCCAGGAGAAAACAGACCAAAAGTTATTTGGAAATCAATTAATGTAATCTTGAAGAAGGAATGGGTGAAAGAGCAATTCATAACCACAATCAATAATTTCATCTGGGAGAATAACAATAATGAGACAACATACCAAAATTTGTGGGATAAAGACAAAGCAGTTATAAGAGGTAATTTTATATCTATAGAAGCTTGCTTGCATAAAATAGAGAAAGAGAAGCTCAATGAATTGGACTTACAATTAAAAAAGCTAGAAAAAAACAAATTAAAAACTCAAATAAATACAAAATTGGAAATCTGAAAACAAAAGGGGAGATTAATAAAATTGAAAAAAAAGAAAACCATTGAAGTAACAAATACAACTCAGTTGGCTTTATGAAGAAACCAACAAAATAGATAAGCCTTTAGTTAATTTAATTAAAAAAAGGAAAGAAGAAAATCAAATTGTGAGTCTCAAAAATGAAAAGGGAGAACTTTCCACCAATGAAGAAGAAATTAGAGTAAAAATTAGGAGTTACTTTGCCCAACTTTATGCCAATAAATTTGATAATCTAAATGAAATGGAGGAACATCTATAGAAATATAGATTGTCCAGGTTAACAGAACAGGAAATAAATTATTTAAATAGCCCCATTTTAGGAAATGAAATAGAACAAGCTATTAATCAACTCCCTAAGAAAAAATTTCCAGGGCCAGATGGATTTACATGTGAATTCTACCAAACATTCAAAGAACAATTACTTTCAATACTATATAAACTATTTGAAAAAATAGGGAAAGAAGGTGTTCTAGCAAATTCCTTTTATGATAAAGATATGTTGCTGATAGGTAAACCAGGTAGGGTGAAAAGAGAGAAAGAAAATAATAGACCAATTTCCCTAATGAATATTGATGCAAACATTTTAAATAAGATATTAGCAATGAGATTACCCAAAGTCATCCCTAGGGTAATATACTATGACCAAGTAGGATTTTTACCAGGAATGCAGGAAAACTACCAGCATAATCAATTATATTAATAATCAAATGAACAAAAATCACAAGAATATCTCAATATATGCAGAAAAAGCATTTGATAAAATCCAACACCCATTCCTATTAAAAAAAAACACAAAAGATTATAGGAATAAATGGGCTTTTCCTTAAAATGATTAGTAGTATCTACTCAAAACCTTCAGCAAGCATCATATGTGATGGAGTCAAACTAGAACCAATCCCAATAAGATCAGGACTGAAACAAGGCTGCCCACTGTCACCATTATCATTTAATATTTTTTTTGACCATTGCAAAAAGTTTTTTTTTGTTCCAAGCTTTTCCCCTCCTTCTCACCTCCCCCCACCTCTAGACGACAGGTAATCTAATACATGCTAAATATGTTAAATTATATGACAAATCCAATATATGTATACATATCTATACAGTTATCTTACTGCACAAGACACATCAGATCTAGAAAGAGAGAGAAAAAAAAAAAAAAAAAACAACCCAAGAAGGAAAACAAAATGCAAGCAAATATTCACAGAAAGCATTAAAATGCTGTGTTGTGGTTCATACTCAGTTCCCTCAGGCCTCTCTCTGGAAGTATATGGCTTTCTTTATCGCTGAACAATAGAAACTGGTTTGAATCACATAATTGTTGAAGAGAGCCATGTCCATCAGAATTGATCGTCATATAGTACTGTTGTTGCCGTGTATAATGATCTCCTGTTTCTGCTCATTTCACTCAGCATCAGTTCATGCAAGTCTCTCCAGGCCTCTCTGAAATCATCCTGCTGGTTGTTTCTTACCAAACAATAATATTCCATGACATTCATATACCATAAAATAATATACCATAAAATAATAATGGCTGAATACATTATTATTTAATATTGTCTTAGAAATGTGAGCTTCGTCAGTAAGAGAAGAAAAAGAGATTAAAGGAATTAGAGTAGGTAATGAGAAAACCAAATTATCACTCTTTGCAGATGATATGATGGTATACTTAGAGAACCCTAGAGACTCCACTAAAAAACTACTAGAAACAATTCACAACTTTAGCAAAGTTGCAGGATAGAAAATAAATCCACATAAATCATCAGCATTTTTATATATTAATAATAAAGTTCAGCAGCAAGAGATACAAAACAAAGTTTCACTCAAAATAACTGTCGATAGTATAAAATATTTGGGAATCTATCTGTCAAGGGAAAGTCAAGAACTATAGGAACAAAACTACAAAACACTTTCCACACAAATAAAGTCAGACCTAATCAGTTGGAAATATATCAAGTGGTCATGATTGTAGTCGATGAATGGAATAGGATAGGATCACAAGACAAAATAAGCAATAACTATAGCAATTTAGTGTTTGACAAACCCAAAGACCCCAGATTTTGGGATGAGAACTTGCTATTAGACAAAAACTGCTGGGAAAATTGGAAACTAGTATGAAAGAAATCAGGGCTTGACCAAAATCTAACACCACATACCAAGATAATATCTAAATGGGTTCATGATTTAAACATAAAAAATGATATTATAAGCAAATTAGAGGAACATAAAATAGTTTACCTCTCCCATCTGTGGAAAAGGAAGGAATTTGTGTCCAAAAAAGAACTGGAACTCTTAATTGAATACCAGATAGATAATTTTGATTACATTAAGCTAAAAAGTTTTTGTACAAACAAAACTAATATAGACAAGATTAGAAGGGAAGTACTAAATTGGAGAATCATTTTTACCTTTAAGGCTTCTGATAAAGACCTCATTTCTAAAATATATAGAGAATTAACTCAAATTTATAAGAATTCAAGCCACCCTCCAATCAATAAATGATCAAAGCATATGAACAGACAATTTTCAGATGAGTAAATTATAACTATTTCTAATCATATGAAAAGGTGTTTCAAATCACTATTGATCAGAGAAATGCACATTAAGACAACTCTGAAATACCACTCTATACCTCTCAGATTGGCTAACATAACAGGAAAAGATAATGGCGAATGTTGGAGGGGATGTGGGAAAACTAGCTCACTGAAATATTTTTGGTGAAACTTTGAATAGATCCAACCATTCTGGAGAGCAATTTGGAACTATGCTCAAAAAGTTATCAAACTGTGTACCCTTTGACCCACCAGTGTTTTTACTGGACCTATGTCACAAAGAGATCTTAAAGGAAAGAAAGGGCCCCACATGTGCAAGAATGTTTGTGGCAGCCATTTTTGTGGTGGCTAGAAACTGGAAACTGAATAGATGCCCATCAATTGGAGAGTGGCTGAATAAATTATGGTATATGAATGTTATGGAATATTATTGTTCTGTAAGAAACGACCAGCAGGAAGACTTCAGAGAGGCCTGGAGAGACTTGCATGAACTGATGCTGAGTGAAATGAGCAGAACCATAAGATCATTCATTATACATGGCAATAACAAGATTATATGATGATCAATTCTGATGGACATGCTCCTCTTCAACAATGAGATGTTTCAAACTAATTCCAATTGTTTAGTGATGAAGAAAGCCATATACACCCAGAGAGAGGCCTGTGGGATCTGAGGATGGAAGACAATATAGAATTTCATGCTTTCTTTTGATGTTTACTTGCATTTTGTTTTTCTTCTCATGTTTTTTCTTGTAGATCTGATTTTTCTTGTACAGAAAGATAACTGTATAAATATATACATATATTCAATTTGTCACATATTTTAACATAATTAATATGTATTAGATAGACTGCCTGCCATCTAGGGGAGGTGGTGGGGGGAAGGAGAGAAAAGTTTGTAACAGAAGGCTTTGCAAGGGTCAATGTTGAAAAATTACCCATGCATATGTTTTGCAAATAAAAGGCTTTAAAAAAATAAATTAAAAAAAAGTTCATGAATTTATGTCATATTAATATTTCCTTAGCAATTTAACTTTAATTAATTAGAACTATCCCAAAATGGAATATTACATATGTATGTATGTGGAAGTGACACAGTGGATGAAAAACCAGGCCTTAAGTCAGGAAGATCTGAATTCAAATCCAGCCTCAGATATTTATTGTTTGCTTCAGTTTCCTCATTTGAAAAATGAGCATGTAATGGAGTCAAACTAGAGCCATTCCCAATAAGATCAGGAGTGAAACAAGGCTGCCCACTGTCACCATTACTATTTAATATTGTATTAGAAATGTTAGCTTTAGCAATAAGAGAAGAAAAAGAGATAAAAGGAATCAGAGTAGGTAGTGAAGAAACCAAATTATCACTCTTTGCAGATGACATGATGGTATACTTAGAGAATCCTAGAGACTCAATTAAAAAACTACTAGAAACAATTCACACCTTTAGCAAAGTGGCAGGATACAAAATAAATCCACATAAATCATCAGCATTTTTATATATTACCAATAAAGTTCAGCAGCAAGAGATACAAAAAGAAATTCC
>JAJPUD010008092.1:79429-94021 GCA_023553655.1 Myrmecobius fasciatus | reverse complement strand
TTTTTTTTTTGGAAACCTAGACCAAAATAAAAAACACAAGAAAAGGAATTTTAAAGTATCCTTTGATCTGTATTCAGACTACATCAGATCTTTCTCTGGAGATAGATGTATTTTTCATTATAAGTTTTTCATAGTTTTTATAAATCATTATATTGCTGAGAATAAGTAAGTCATTCACAGGTGACCATCTTACAATACTGCCATAACTGTACAATATTCCTCTGATTCTACTTATTTCTCTTTGTATCAGTTCATGTAAATCATTTCAGGTTTTTCTGAGAGTATCTAGTTTGTCATTTCTAATATCATAATATTGTATTCCATCATAATCATATACTGCAAATTGCTCAGCCACTCATCAATTGAGAGGCATCTCTCAATTTCCAATTCCTTTCCATCAGAAAATAGTTACTATAAATATTTGAGCATAATTCCAAATTATTCTACATAATGGCTGAATCAGTTCGCAATTCCACCAACAATGCATTAATGTCTCAATTTTCCCATACCCGCACCAATATTTCTCTGAAGAGTAACTCAGAATTATTTTAATTAAAATCTCTCCAATCCATAGTGATTTGAGGCACCTTATTTATGGATATCAAAAGATTTTATTACTTCATCTGGAAATTGACTGTTCATATTTTTGGATCATTTGCCAATTTGGGAATGACTTTTATTTTTCTAACTTTGACTCATTTCTCCATATACTTGAGAGATGAAACCTTATCAGAGAAACTTGCTTAATTTTTGTATTTCCTTCCATCTTATGTCCCCCCCTTTTTTATCTCACTTACCCTTTCCTCCCTCCCATCCCCTAATTGGTTTTCCTCTTGATGAGCACCTGCTCTTCTCTTATCTCCTCCCCATCCTACTTTCCTGCATGATAAAACAGGTTTCTAAAACTAATTGAAAGTACATGTTATTCTTTGAGCCAATTCCAATGAGATAAAGCTTCAAACATTGCCTACCACTTCTTCCATATTTCCCCTTTAATGTAAAAACTTTTTCTTGCTGCTTTTATGTGAAATGATTAACCCTATTCTACCTCTCTTTTTCCTCTTTTATTCTAGTGTATTCCCCTTTATAATCCCTTAATTTTAATTTTTTTTAGATATCACTTCAGATTCAACTTATATCTGAACCTTTGTCTATATATACCCTTTTTAACTGCCCTGATAATGAGAATATTCTCAGGAGTTACAAGTATCATCTTTTCTTATAAAAATGTAAACTTTAATCTATCTCTTATGATTTCCCTTTTCCGTTTACCTTTTTGTACTTTTTTTTGAGTCTTGAGTCAAATTTTCTATTCAGCTCTTTCCCAATAGGAATGCTTGAAAGTCTTCTACTTCACTGAATATTCATTTTTTCTCCTGAAGAATTATACTTAGTTTTTATGATAGATGATTCTTGATTAAAATTCTAGCTGTTTTGCCCTCCAGAATATTACATTACAACCCTTCTTATCCTTTAATATCCAAGAGATCCTTAATATATAAGCTGCTAAATCTTGTGTTATCCAGACTATGACACCACAATTCTTGATTTTTTTCTTCTTTCACCACTTGCAAAAATTTGTCCTTTACCAGGTAGCTCTGAAATTTGGCTATAATATTCCTAGAAAATTTCCTGTTGGGATCTCTTTCAGATTACTGGTGAATTTTTTCAATTTCTATTTTACCCTTTGGTTCTAGAATACCAGGACAATTCACCTTGATAATTTCTTGAAAAATGATGTCTAAGCTCTTTTTTTATCATGATTTTTTTTTTGCTTTTTTTGCTGAGGCAATTGGGGTTAAGTGACTTGCCCAGGTTCACACAGCTAGGAAGTGTCTGAGACCAGATTTGAACTCAGGTCTTCCTGACTTCAGGGCTGGTGCTCTAACCACTGCGCCACCTAGCTGCCCCTAATCATGATTTTTTTTTAAAAGAGTCTTTCTCTTCAGTGAAATTTTATATCTTTTTTCCATATGATCAATTCTGCTTTTAAGGCATTCTTCTCTTTGTTGGATATTTGTGTATCATTTATCATTTGTTCTATTCTATTTTCTAAGGTGGCATTTTCTTCAGTATTATTTTTGCCTCCTTTACCAAGTTCTTGAGTCTTTTAAATGATTTTCTTGCATATATTCATGATCTCCAATTATCTCCAATGATCTCCAATATACATGAAATCCAGAGCTTCAGGTTCATGGAAAGTTATATAAAATTGCATGGGATATGATAGGGATATTAATCATCCCTAGAATCCAATCTACTACTAAAATATATATTTATAATTTTTAGTAAGAATACATAAAAGCTTCCATCTCAATGCTTTTTATTCAAATAACAAAATAAGTTATTTTACCTATTTTAATAGGCCACTGAACCCACAGGATAACAACTCATTCCTGGATTGTTTTATTATGTGTATGTGTGTATGTGTATATATATATATATATATATGTATATATATATACACATACGTGTATATATATATATATATAAACATGAAGTTTTAAAAAAATCTATAATGAGGATGCTACTTTGAGATAATCATTTAGAGATATTGACTTATAGGAAACAGAGATGGGAATTTCTATGGCAGAATCTGCACTGAGAACTTACTCCAAAGTCCTCAAGGATAACACTTTAGTTTCTGTTGGAAATTGCCTGCTCCAAATTACCACTGCAGATTCCTTCATTTCCACAAACAAATCTATATAACATAATGATTTATTCAATATTTTGTTGTCAATGTGTTGCTGCTTTATTCCATACAAATTTGCCCCACGGAATACTTTTGGATCTCACTTTTGGAACTTAATCATTTCTGTTCTGTTCAAGTTCTGTTCAAAAGTAAGCCATATTTGGTAACATTTGACAAATTCAATGGCATTAACTTATTAGCTTTTACTATTGCTTAGTGAAAGCATGTCTGTTCCTTCAAACAGTATCTTTGTGAGGGTTTTTTGTTGTTGTTAATGTCTTTTTCTAATACTATAAGAATGTATTTCAATTTTTTCCCCACTTTTCTTCTGCAGTTGCTTAGGAGGAAAAGATCTTATGTTTTGTTAAAACCATACTTTTTTTAAAGGCACTTTCCAAAGATGTTATGGTTCATTTTAGAAATCTGCCCAGAGTTGTTTATATAGACATTGATTTATTTAAATCTATTCTTCCTATTCAGATTTTATTTCAGAATAAAAATAAATCTGAGACTTTTTCCCCTTGATATCTTAAGGTTTGATGTATTTTTCCTAGATAAGACAAGTTATGTTTAATTACTACCTTTATTCACTTAATTAATGTGATATCTGGATTCAATTCTTAAGTCTCTCTTTCCTTAAAGTAGGGGAAGAATTCTGTTCTTAGTAAATTCAAATGACATTTTGATATCATTTGTAAAATATTGCACAAGATACTTAATGTGTTTTTGTGGTATAGTTTGATGTCATCCATATGTATTGGTTAATAATTATTTTTGTCTGATACCTGTAATTGGAAGCCACAGTTATATCTACTTATGAGAGATGAGAATATATTTAAGGCCAGAGAGAATTGACTCCCTGATCTAAAAATCCAGCTCTAGTATCTCTCCTGAGCTCTAGTTCTTCTTTGTGAATTGCCTCTGGAGTATCTTAAACTTCAGAACTTCCCTATTGTTATTTAAGGTACTACCATCTTCTCTTTTATTCAAGTTCCCAATCTTGGTGGCATCTTAGATTCCTCTTTCTTACTAATCCACATACCCAATCCTTTGCTAAATTTGCCATTTCTACTTTCAAAGAATCTTTCATCTATAAGAATTCCTTTCTTTCCCCATACAATCACAACTTCAGTTCAGGCACTCATCACCTCTCACCTTGAACTATTATAATAGCCTTCTAACTGATCTCATTTTCCCTTCATTCTTTGATCTAGCTTCCACTCAACTGCCAAGGTGATTTTCCTCAAATGTAGGACTGACAGTATCATCCTACCTACTCCCACTAAATCAATTCCAGTCACTCTTTATTATCTCAGTGATAAAACATAGTCTTAGATGTGTCAATTATAGCTACTTTTAACATGGCTTTTTCTGTCCTTCATACACTTTTCTCATTTTCACTATGATCCAGCTATACTGGCCTATTTGCAATTGCTGAGACATAACACTGTTCTGCCTATATGTATGCCTTTCCATTGTATAACCCCATTTTCTAAAATGTTCTATCTGCTCATTTTTATTTTCTTCCCTGACTTCTTTTGAGATACAACTTAAATATTACTTCTTTAGGTGGCTTCCCCCAGTCTGCCTAGCTGCTAATTATCTTCTTTCAGATTATCTTCATATACTTTCTAACTTAATGTTCATGTACCTAGATATTTAAGATTTATCCCCAGCAGTCAGCATAGTGCTTAACACATAGTAAGTTCTTAATAAATGTTTATTGACTAACTTACATCATCTCCCTGAAAAAAGGGAAATTTAAATCACTTTAGAAATGTCATATTTTATGTAAACCATTAATGTGTTGTTTTACTTATGTGCTTATATATAACACATAACAGTACAATACAAATTATCTTATATATGTGTATATATTCATTCATATGACATAAATGATTTATATAAATAATATTTATTTGTAATTAACATAGAGAGAAAATGGTCATTGTTGTTATGGTTAAACATTTCCTAAACATGTTCTTTTAATTTCCCTATTTCTGTTGCTACTCCTACCATTGTCCTTTAATCATACTTTAATCTTACAGTTATCTTTTTCAGTTTCTTTTTCCTTATGTATGGTAAATTATTCCCATCATCTGCCTCCTTCTCTCCTATTCATGTGTTGCCAAAAAGAGATTGAGAAAATTGAAAAATCATGCTAAACAATTTGTGCTATCTAAAACTTTAACTAAATCTTCACTTCAGTAAGGCAAATCCTCAATTCCTCTCTGATTGATTTGCTATGTCACTCTCCACAAGAATGTCTCCAAACCATCAAATCTCTTCTGAGGTCTATCATAGCACCTCTTCACCCCACTGATCCAGCTGAGGTCCTTGTTTCATATTTCAACAAGAATAAAGCCCAATTGCAGAGATCCTTCTCATTTAATGTCACTCAGGCATCTTCAATAGGCAATAATAGACAGTAAGCATTCATTAAGCACCTTCTACCTCTTCCATTGCTGTCTTCTCTTTAACTCCAGTTTCATGTGAATTGGTGATCTTTTTCCTCTTTAAGGCAAACCTTTCCCCATGCACCCTTGATTCCATTCTTCCAGCACAGCATATAATCTTTCTTGATAAACTCATTGGAAAATACAGAGAAGTTGCAAAGGATAGATAAGCATGGATAGGTTGTCATATACATTTTTATAGGGAAGTTCCAAATCAGTGAGATTTATTAGAATCAAATCCTCCTTTGTTTTGCCTTCAGTCCAGGGTAGCTAGAGAAACTGCTTCATGCTTATGCTAGCTTTTTCAGTATCACCCCCTAAACCCACACCTGGCTTTTTTCATATATCTTTATGATAAAAATCTCTTTATCTTATTTTCTGTCTCAATGCAAATGGAAAGTTGAAATTAACAGGACTGGATACACATACTCTCTAGACAGAAGCAAGCTGTAATTCAATTCAACTCATTGTCACAAGCATGTAGCAAGTGGCTACTATGTGTCAATTCAATGTTAAACTGTGGGAAGTCAAAAGGAAAAAAATGAGGTACATCCTGCCATTGAGAAACTTAAATTTTACTATGAAGAAGCAATGTGTTTATTGATGAATGCAACAGAATTCAGAATTAGTGCAAAAAAAAATTGAGGGATGATAGGAATCACAAACACCTGAGAGGATCAGGAAATATAATATTCAGGAAGTAGCATTTGAGCTGTGGGAGACAAAGGACGTTGAAAGGAAATGCATTGGGGCAGCTAGGTGGCGTAGTGGATAGAGCACCAGCCCTGAAGTCAGGAGGACCTGAGTTCAAATCTGATCTCAGACACTTCCTAGCTGTGTGACCCTGGGCAAGTCACTTAACCCCAACTGCCTCAACAAAAAGCAAAAAAAAAAAAAAAAAAAGGAAATGCATCTAGGGTTGGGTTATGGCCTGTGCACAGTAAAATAGGAAATAGTACTTATTCCTCTGTGGGCTTTGAGGAGAAGGAATTTGTTTTTTTATACTTTAGGTACATTTAAGAAGTCTAAAAAATCAGCTAGAAATTTCTACTAGAAACCAAATTACTTCAGTTTTTCCATAAGTTGCAACCACTAAGAAATATTTAATAACTACATCTAAAAGAAAATAAACCCACTTCTCTGATATACATTTGAAGGCTAAATGATAACAAAACTCTCATGTGACTGAGGTAGTTTTAGTATTCCTCTTCCTGAGGGCAAAGGGATGAGCTAAATACCTTTGAGTTCCCTTCTCAGTCTAGACACATGATGGATAGAAAGATATTCTTTAGGTCAAATTTTTCTGAAGAAATAGGAGTGTTTAAATTTGACCTAGGCCTTAAATGTAAAGAAGAAAAACTCATTTGACAAACAGCTAGAAGCCCCATTTCAAGCCATAGGCACTTACAAGGTAGTAGAGATGAAGAAATGCCTATATATTTTATGTCAGGCTCTCTCCCTTTTAGCCTGACTTTAGGAATAGACCTACCACTGTGTTAAGACATCTGGAGGACTCCCAGCACATGATATTGTAACCATTATGGCATTTCACAGCTGTCAAAGGAGGAGACACTTTTCAAATGTCATGCTTGGAAACTTGGAAGTAGAATTGGCCTCCACAGGGGAAGGCATTAGAAGGCCAGAACACTTCTGAGAGCTGATTGCCACAGATGTTGTTGTGTGAGAACAAGTCACTGGGCCTCTTTGCTCGGCCCTCTTAGATCTTTTCAGTTTTGTTGAGCTATGAGTCTGTTTCAAATAAACTTCTGTGTTGGATTATTATAGCAGGACAGAATATTTATAATGTCAACCCTTGCCTTGTTTTCCTTTTGTTAGTAGAAGGACATCCCCAGATCATGATTATTAAGTTTACAGCTCTAAGGCAAGCTTACTAATCTTCTGGCTTGAAATCAGGTGTCCAAGAATTGGGGATAGCTTATTTGGGAGGGGAAAAAAGAGCCTTCAAAGGGGAAATATGATTTTAATAGGAGAAAAATGCATTATATTTTTCAATTGGTAATTCTTGTTCCTCTTAGACATAGGGGTGATTGTTGCATTTGAAAACCTACTTCGTAAAGATGAGTACAGGAAGAAAACTAGAAAAAATAAAACAGGAAAACATGAAATAATTGACTCCTGGAAATAGAGCTTAAGTGTCTTGCTTTCCTTTGTAATTTCTTGCATTGCTGTCTTCATCCTGGCCTGAAGTTGTTTGTATAGCATACAATTTCAGACCTTTTCATCACATTGAATATCTTGGTAAATATTAGATGGCTTTACAGAAACCCACAGTGTATGCTGATCTTCTGGGTCTCACTCTTTCAGAGATGTTTCAGGACTGAAAATTCTCTTATTGAACTAGGTAAAACTTGGATTGTCACCACATGTAGGCTGAATTTCTAGGATACAGTAAGATGATGTACACCCACTCCATTCTTCAGGATTTGCTAGCATACTCTATACCTTGAGTGATAATCTTATTAATCCAGTGTGATTTGGGAAAAAGTTCAGGAGGTCTAGGCTACAGGCTTTGTAAAGCCTTTGCATGGTTCTCATAAATGTTTCCTGGCTCATAAAACAGATGGATAATTTGATTAAATCCAGTGTTTTTACAAATGTTTAAAATAAAAAGTGGGAAGTTAAATTTTTATTGACAGTTTATATGAGCATGTAATTTAAAACTAATACCTTGAGACTTGTATGTTCAAAAATGTTTAACGCTCAATACCCCTCCACCTCACCACACATACCCATAACACCCAATAAATATATCAAATAGTCTATATATATATATATGTGTGTGTGTGTGTGTGTGTGTGTGTGTGTGTGTGTCCTCCCTACCCTCTAAAAATCCATATCTTCATGATTAGATTGCTTGTTATGAGAGAGAACAACCTAGTCAAGCTATAGGTAGAAAGTCATAATAAGTAGATGGTTGGCCTTCCTATCAGGAAGACAAATCCTACTTCCAATGTATATTTTATCTGTGATCATGGGCAAATCACTTAATCTCTTAGTTTTCCAGTTGATTCTCTAAGACTATAAATTAGAGAAAATTGCTAATGTGTATCAGTTCAGGGAATTTTTACATCATGAGTCCCCTACCCTGATGAAATCATAAGCCTACCCCTTCCTCCCATACATATATAGATTTATCACTAAAAAAATCATTATAGAATGAAAGAATTTTAGTCATATATATATTGCTTAGGCAATTGGGGTTAAGTGACTTGCCCAGGGTCACACAGCTAGGGAATATTAAGTGTCTGAGACCATATTTGAACTCAGGTCCTCCTGACTTCAGGGCTGATGCTCTATCCACTGTGCCACCTAGCTGCCCCTCGTATTTCTAATCATAAGGAAGCAAGGTAAGATAGACCTAGGCCAGATTTTCCCAGCCTTTTATTCTTTCATGGATTTCTATGGTAGTTTAGTGAAACCTATGAACTCTTACCTCTCATTGCCTACATTCATAACTAAGGAAAAAGATAAAATTCAGTTAGATATTAGTGTGCACATGGATTGCAGGAAATAGGTATTTTTTTTTCCTCATCAAAGTTCATGGATCCCACAAAAACTAATTGTAGACCTCTTGAGGGGTGGGAGGAGTCACATTAATTACTCATGTTCTAGAGCAAGAGTTCTGGAAATGAATAGGTACCTAAAACTAGGAGTTTGGTGCTGTAATCTGGAAGGAGCTGCAAAAATTCTCCAAGAAGAAAAAGCCCAAGTAATAAACCACTTTAATTCAACCTGCTTTTTACACCACAGTAAGAGATTGCTTGCTTAAAGGCTAATGAGAACTTAATAACTATTTCTAAATCAAACAAAAAGCAACCATGGGCACTGAAACATTTCCAGTGAACACATGTGAAAGCACTTATTAGAAGGAAATGAGAAGCAAGTGGAAGTATATCACTTGATGCAATGCACCAAGCGTCTTGCAGGCAAGAGTTTTTGCTTAACAATTAGATGTCAGAAAACATAGTCATAAAAAGGGTATGGTAATGGCAGAATTGTTTTGACCTGGCAGATGTGGCCACATCTGTGCTGCATCTGTTTAAACAGAACTCTTGGAGGGGATACAAAAAAGTTCAGGCTCCAGTAAAATTGAAGGTCTTTTATAAGATGTTCACTCTGTCACTAAAGAAATGCAATGAGCTGGGTTTATGGACAGATACCCCTCCTCCCATCATGAATTTTAAGGCAGATACTAGGCTTGCTTTGAAGGCATACCCATGTACTCCTGCCTTGTTATCATATCATGCATCTTAATCCTTCAGGCTGATATATGAAAATGTCATGTGGATCAAGAAATTGAGAGAGACAGGAAATACAAGTTTGTGAGGTTAATTTGGGATTCTGACTTTATTTTTTACCTTGACATAGCTCAGGCCACTATAAAAACAGATGTAAAATTATATTTTATTTTTACCTTTATTGTGACTTATTTGTGAACTAGTAGGGAGTAATGGATGGAAAGCCACACCCAGAATCATGAAGACTGGGTTCAAATCCCTTTTCTAATATATACTGGCTAAAAGACTGTTTATCTTGGGTAACTTTGTGGGCATTTGGATTTGAATTGGAAAGCATTTGACAGTCTGCTTTGGCTGAGGAAGTCTTCTCACTAAGAACCTTTGTGACAATAAAATGATAGGTCTGGATTTACTCTCTCTCCTCAATGGACTTCAGTTATATATCTATAATACCATGTGCATTGGAATACTATGTGTGATTGGGTCAATATTTCCTAATTTCTTGAAAGAATATAAAACTTCTTCCCCTCCCACTCCCTCCATTAGTCTGACACAGAATCCTGGTAAAAGACAAAGTCATGTTTTTATTTATTAAAAAATCTCTAAAGTTATTCTTAAAAAATTTGTTCACATATATGTGTAGTTATAAAAACATACAAACAAAATCTTATCCCTCCAGCATTCATACATAAAGGTAGTAAGGAGAAATCTTCAGAGTTCATCCCAAGCACTGTTATTATAAGTATCATAATTTATGTTCTTTTATACTCATCCTTAGTCTTTCAAGAAATATTTATTAGATTTCTGCAATGAGTCTGTCATTACCTTAGTAAATATTTACATACAATATTTTGAGAGATACAACAAAATTCTCAGTCTTCAAGTGATTTATAATTTAATTGATGAGAAAACAAACACATATAGACACAGTTCAATATTAACATAAGATACTAAAACAATTTTTTTTCTATCTGTTACAATTAAACTAGTGGTAGCTACTAAATCCAACAGTAGATACTGCAGTGGAGTAAAAGTCCTAGATAATATTGATTATAGTTTCACCTTAATTTTTAGCCCAATTTTATATCTTCTTAAATGATTAACAGAAAAATAGTACACTAAGAGAGTATTCATATTCAATGATGTTCTGAGAGAAATGATTTTTATCTCTATACAAATAATAAATAAAATTACATGTGATTTAAAGAGCAATGGAAAGACTCAAAGTGGGTCTCAGAAGCTGCAGCATACTGTTAATGACAACTGTCAGGTAAAAAATGACTTAAAAGACATAAGAAAAAAATATGTCCATAAAAGGAGCAGTAATAAATTGATATGTCAAGTGCTATTCTGGTATCCATTAATTATTATTAGAAACAGAAGTTTTCAAGTATGCTGATTATGTGGAAATTATAGGAAGAAACTGACAAGAAACATGTAAAATGAAAGAATGTGGACTGGTTGCAACCTCTATAATTATAGGGAATACCCACACTGATGGGATTCTAGTTAAAATAAATTATAATGATTGTAGAAGAATGTTTTAATGCAAACTGCTATCAAGAACTTTTTTTTAGTCTCAGCTTGATATTTACTGAGACTTTGATGACATTACAAAATTCTCTGAATTTCTTTTCTTACATGTAAAATAGGAATATTAATTAATTCTTCAGTGCACTTCAAAGGAAAAAAAATGGTTTTTGTAACATTTTAAAGAGAAATAACTTGGAAAGACTTGAGAACTCTGGTTAATGCAGTGAGCAACCACAACTTTTAAAGACCAATACTGATATATGCTATCTACCTCATGATTAAAGGATGATGAGTAGAATGAATCATACAATTCTTGGAAGGATCACTTTGTGGATTTGTTTTGCTTGATTATGCTTACCTATTACAAAGATTCTGGGTTTTTTTAACCCTTTTTGAGGTGGGAAAAAGTGAGGAGATGGCAATAGGGTATCAAAAATGAAAAATAAAATAAGAGGGTACATTGGAGAAACTTTAAAACTACACAGAAGGAAGTTAAAAGGAAATAGACAAATAGGACAATTTTGAAAGCCACATGTTGAATTTATCATATTTTTATTAAAGTAAGCTGTATATAATAAAAATCAGTGTTCTTTTTTGATGTTCTTTAAATGTATAATAAAAATATTTTAAACAGAAATAAAACAAGGGGGAAAATGTTTTGCATTTGTATTCCTGGTGTCCTTAATAAAACTGGGAACACAAATGGTACTTAATAAATGCTTGTTGATTGAAAAAAATTAAACAACAAAAAATATTTCAGGAAGAATAAAGTGACTTAATATATTTGTAAATCTTTTGGAAATTACTAAATTCTATGAAAAGGTGAAGGATTATTATCACCTAAAATAATATAAATGATTAGTAATATTATTCCTCTCCTAATATCATAGTCTGATGCTTCATTGTCATTTAAAGATAACTCTGCCTACTAGAAGACTTTGTCACACAGTGCCATCTCTGGTATTAGCAATCATAATAGGAGGACTTTTAAAGTAAATAATAAATTGCATCTAAGATACATTATAAGTCTGAAAATACTATATAAAAGTCAAATATGTCTGATACTAATGATCAGGTAATTCTCAGAAGATCAGAGTTAGTAAAGAGAGACATAAACACCAGAGTAGACAAGGTCATGTTTATTTTATAGATGGCAACTTATGAATGACATTAATAGCTGACAGTTATAAAACCCTTTTTAGTTTACAATATGTCTAACATGAGCATTATTTCATTTTATTATGAAAACAACTCTCTAAGGTACAAATTAACTATATACTTAGAGAATCCTAGAAAATCATCCAAAAACCTACTCAAACCAATTCATAGCTTTAGCAAAGTTTTAAGATATAAAATAAACACATGTAAGTCATCAGCATTTCTATATATTACTGACAAAGCCCATCAGCGAGAGATAGAAAAAATCCATTTAAAATAAATGTAGACAAAATAAAATATTTGAGGGGCTACATGCCAAGACAAACCGAAGAAGTATAAGAATAAAATTATAAAACAATTCTCACACAAATAAAGTCAGATCTAAACAATTGGGAAAATATTAATTTTTCATAGCTAAGATAATAAAAATAACAATTCTGCCTAAATTGATCTATTTGTTAAGTGCCATACCAAAGTGCCAAAAATTATTTTATAGAGCTAGAAAAAATAATAACAAAATTCATCTGGAAAAAAAGGTCAAGAATATCAAGGGAATTAATGAAGAAAAAATACAAAGAAAGGTGGCTTAGCAGTACCAAATCTAAAACTTTGTTATAAAGCAGGAGTCATCAAAACCATATGGTACATACTGGCTAAGAAAAGGCTGGTGGATCAGTGGAACAAATTAGATATGCATGACATAGTAATCAAGGCCTTATAATAATCTAATATTTGATAAACCCTCAAACTGCAGCTTCTGGAATAAGAACTCACTATTTGTCAAAAATTGCTGGGAAAAATGATAAATAATGCCAGAAATTCTGCATAGACCTACATCTCATACCCCATAGCAAAATAAGGTCAAAATGGGTAGATGATTTGGTCATAAAAGATGATACCATAAAAAATTAGAAGAGCAAGGGATAATTTACCTATCAGATCTTTGGAGAAGGAGGAATTTATGACCAAAGAAGAACTAGACTACTTTATGAAGGCAAAATGGACAATTTTGATTAAATTAAAAAGATTTTGCCCAAACAAATCCAACAGAAACTAGATTAAAAGGGAAGTACAAAGCTGGGAAAAATCTTTACAGTCAGTGTTTCTGATAAAGGTCTCATTTCTAAAATGCAGAAAGAACTGTGTCAAATTTATAAGAATACAATTCATTCACCAGTTGATAAATGGTCAAAGGATATGAACAGAAAATTTTCAGATAATTAAATTAAAGCCATTTGGAGTCATATAAAAAATGCTCTAAATCACTATTGATTAGAGAAATGCAAGTTGAAACAACTCTGAGGCACTACCTCATACCTCTCAGATTGGCTAAGATGACAAAAAAAGATAATAAATGTTGGAAGGAATGAGGGAAAACTGAGACACTAATGTATTGTTGGTGGAGTTGTGAATAGATTTACCCTTTGGATCTATGCTCAAAGAATGTGCCATTATCAACTATGGAAAACGTGGTTCTTCTCATTGGTTCAGTGATACAATGCCATTCCAATAAACTGAACAGAAAATGCCATGGGCATCCAGAAAAAGAACTATGGATATTGAATATAAATCAACACATGTTATGTTCACTTCTTTTTTCTTATATTTTATCTCTCCTATGATTTTTCTTTTTTGCTCTGTTTGTCCCAATATTTCATAAAGCAATATACATTAAAAATATTTTAAAAAAGAAATTAGCTAGACAGATATTATTTCTTTGATATTACAGGAATGAAAAATGAATTCCAATTAGGTTAATTTACCAGCCCATCTTCTCAAATCCTGTATCAGAGACAGAATTTGGACCAGTTTCTTTATTCTTTCTAATATATCATTCTAAAAATGTAATTGATGCTAAATGTAATAATGGGGTAGAGTGATGGAAATGGAGGAGAGGATATATATCACCTAGCTTTAAAATTATTAATTTTTATTGATGATCCTCTTCATGTAGCATCAGTTCAATAAACACTCAATTAATGCCAAAATGTATGAAATGAGCCATATTTTACATTGACATTAAATTACAAAATCACAATAGAAACCAAAACACAAAAAGAAATAACAGTTCAACGCAAAGATGACTTAAAGATTTTCTTTGGTCAGAAAAAGGAAGTGATAGAATTTTGCTCCATTATGTATCTAAAGGTAATAAGAAATAACAATTCATGAAATGATAGAAATTTAAAAGCACTAAAAGGACTAATTCTCTTTTTCTTTTTTTTGATTTCTTTTTTTTATTATTATTTTTTTATTTGCATAACATATGTGTGGGTAATTCTTCAACAATAACCCTTACATAGCTTTCTGTTACAAATTTTTCCCCCCAACTCCCCACCCCTCCCCTAGATGGCAGGATATCCACTACATGTTAATTATGTTAAAATATTGGCAAATCTAATATATGTATACATATTTCCAAACTTATCATTGTTGTGCAAGAAAAATCTTATCTACACAAAAGATATATCAGATAAAGGAAACACAATGT